>JAJPCS010000172.1:1495560-1542096 GCA_021164005.1 Willisornis vidua nigrigula
GCTGAACTCAGAGGTGAGCAGACACAGGGCCCTGCACACATGAACCCCTCTTGAAGAAGGTGTACAGACACAGGGCCCTGCAAACTCAGCCACCTGTGAGTGGTTCAGAGTGGGCCAAGACAGGCAGAAGCCGCACCCTGTTCTCCAGGTCTCTGCTCACAGAGGGTTCAGCAATCTTCATGTGAAGAGCAGCCATGCACATCACGAAGCAGACTGGATGACTGGTGGGCTTTTTGCTTCACAGCCCATAATTTTCTGATTCAGCAAGTTCCTGTGCAGCCCTGCACTGTCAGGGCAGGATGATCAGCTTCCCATGGAGCTGTCTGTAAAAGTGGACAGTGAGCTTAGTAAGCAGAACAGCTTTTGCCTTCAGCAGTTAACTGCCATGTACAAACTGGACATGATGACATCTTATAACAGGCTAAAAAACACTGAGCAGATTTTTTTTTTGTAGGACACTCCTATTTGTCATTGGCTTAGGTGTCTTGCTGGTAATTTCCACAGCAACTTCACTGTGGCCTTTTGAGGACACGCTTCTCAGTTTCAGCAAAATAGGAATCTTCATGAGACACCTGGGAAGGCAGAGCTTGGCTGATGGGGCTTGGAAGAGGAAAACCACCCTTTATGTCTCTGGACTGGTATTTGCAAATGTGAGATTGTTTCAGCACATACATAGTACCAAACTCTATCAATATGTAGTAAATTATTTTCTTCCCCCTCACCAATAAGCTCTTAAAACAACACAGAGCAGAATGAAGATGGAAGTCTGATTGCAAGGGACCGATTTGTCACTTCCAAACCTCCCCAAGCACGGAAATGCAGCTTCTAAAATGCTGCCATTTACCGGCTGCTTTTGCAGTTAGAACAGTTCCAGGCCCAGAAACCGGGATGGAATGTTTTCACCTTCCCAAGTGCCTCCAAGGGCTTGTTTTCAACATGAAGTGAGGGGCATTCACTTGTACACACACCTCCTCCCTTGCTTTTGTCACGTAACACCAAAACTCAAGGCACTGCTTTGAACAAAGTGCAGATGCACGTTGAACAGCACACACCCAAGTGCAGACAATCCTCCAGCCTGACAACATCTGTGGCTGTTGAACACACACAGGCTTTCACAGACTCACATGGCATCACAGCCTGGGATTCAGCCCACTTTAGTGACAACACGCCCTATGTAGCTGCTCTGCAGCAAAACCTGGTCACAAACTGTACTTTTAATCAATGTGATGCATTCACTCTTTGCCTCTCCAGCACACATCCTCCCAGTAATGGATTCCAGACACAGCGGTGCCAGAGGCAGAGCAAACAGCATCACCACAGAACAAACAAGGTCAGAGCTGCCCAGTGAAAAGCTCCAATGAAACAGTAAAAGATAGGACATACACGTCCTGGAATATCTGTCATTAAAAGCCAATCAGAACATACGCTGGCCTTGACCTAATGCCAGGAATCCAAGTTTCCAGCCCAGGAGGAAACACACTACGTTCAACAAGCAGTACATAGGTGGAATTCCTCACAGATCCCACATCCTAATGTGTTGCCTTCTCTTCCCACCTGAAGTCTCATTGGAGATGAGAATTGCAGTGCATCCTTTTCACACACACACACAGAGTGATGTGCTTCTTGCAGAGCGGCTGCACACAACACCCAGCATTTCATCCTGCAAGACCTCTCAGCAGATTCCCTCTGGTGTGGAAATCACACCATATTTCTTTGCAAGACCAAGCCCACAAAAGTGACTGAACAATACTTTGTAAATACCAATTTTTTTCAGTACATAAATGGCATTAAACCCCATCAATTCCTAATAAATAATTTTCTTCCCCCTCACCAAACACACAGCAAAATAAAGGTAGAAGTCTGTTGGCAAGACAGTGATCTGTCACTTCTAAAACCTAAAATAAGAAAGCAAAAGTATCATTCCTAGAGTGCACACACACATCTACTAAGTGCAATTACTTAATCAGATATCCACTACCATGTCAGGCTGCTCCCCACAGGGCAAGAGGAAACAGCAAGATCTGAAAAGCCAGCCCTGAGCCAGCTTCTGCCAAGAGCAGGAACAGAGGAAATTGAAAAATGTGCAACCATTTGATGCTGCGGAAATAGTCCAGCTCTTCAGAGACATCACAGGGAATATTGGCAAATACCAGCAAGAGAAGGCAGCCTTTATCAGGGTGGAAATCTCACTGTGTCTGAACTGCTCTAAGGGCCAGTTAAAATACATTATAAAATTACTGAAGTGGAAGTTCTCCAGGCTGCAAATCTCTGCAATATCCCAAGTTCATAGCTGTGCTGCCTACTGCTTGAGGATTGCTCTTGCATGTGCAACAAAGTAAGTCAAAATCACAGACATATTAAACTCTTGATAAGTAAGAGGAATTTCCTGTTGAAAGTGGCCAAATGATAGTTTGAAAACAAAAGCAAACCAAACCACATAAGGCTTATCCACAGCCTTGATAATAACAGAAAGCTTGCTCTTAAACATGTCCAAGAGGATTTCTCTCCTCTTAGGTACTTTTAAGTCCAGCAACTTAAAAAGTATCACTAGATTTTCCAGACTACAAGATCAGCACAAGAATGTTCAAAACATGAACTGTGAAGGTCTTTTGCTCTAACCTGGTCTGTGGGGGGTGACAGTGAGTGTATCCCTTAAGGAAAGCAGGTTACAGTTCTCCTTTAAAGAGAAGAGAGCTACCTGGTGTGTGTGTGGTCCTGTGACCAGTGAGAGGCTGTGGTGAATTGTTTAACCAATAATGTCATGGCATGCAATATGTGAGAACATAAAAGGTGTGGATGTTACTGCGTCAGGATTAGATGATCTAATAGGAACTTCTAGGAAGTACTTCTTCTACTACTACTATGAGCTATGAGGAACTGTCTGTTAACTATCTTGAATAAACTCTCTAAGTTGTGAGCCTTCTGATGTCTGCTGTGCCTGAGCTCCTCTGACCGCCATCCATGGCGCCCCCGTGCCTGGGACTGAGGGGCCGACCCCTACACTGGTCTTTCAAACACACTCTTTGGCATCCATGATTATAATATGCAGCTCTAAACAATAACAAGTGCTCACAGCAGGCATCAGTTGCTGTGGGAAGCTGACATCCCAGTACCAGTCCCAGGAGGGAGAGGCAGAGACTGATGCCAAGCTGGCATTTCTGTTCCAAGCTGCCTGTGTGTTTGCAGCACCCAAAGTGACTCTGCTCACAGGCTGAGATGTTGCTTTCCCATGACACTCCTTTGCTTCCTCCCACTCTTGACAAACCCAGCAGCTGCCTGTGAAATACATCTGTGCTTCATTTGATGTCACTGGTAACACGAGACAAGCACTGACCACATTCTTACCTCTCATGGCTCATCAGGATGTGGGCAGGTACTGGCACCATCACCTGGAGCCCCTCCTGCTCTCTTGCACGTGCATGTAAACACACCAGCTGCAGTTCTGCCACTCCAACGTGCTTCACCTCGTGCCAGTTCCTCCCTAGGAAGGTTCAGGGACCAGAACACAAAACACAACCTTTAATCATCCAAATACCAAATGTGATATTTAAGTTAACATCTAGGGTTCTGCTTTCCTTCCCTCTCCTCACAGGGAAACTCCTCCATTCACCTGCCAAATTCCCCTTCTGTCACAATGCCCGATCTCCACAGTCAGTTCTCAACTGAGCCTTTCAGGGGCTTTGCAGGGGCTTCAACCCCTATTGTGAAATAAATCACTTGACTGCCTCTAATTTTATAGGTTTTTCTTTTGTGGTATTTTATTTCTCACTCCTCTTCATCATGGGTTACAGTTACTGGTAGTTGTGGAGAGACAGGAAGAGGAGCAGAAGAAGAAGAGACAATTATGTTTACATTAACAATATTTAAACTGTCCTTGTGCAAGAATGTTCAAGTTTCAGGAGGGACCATATTCAGAGCTACTTTTTCACACAGTTACACACAATCTTAAAACCTACACACACCATGCAAACTATCTAACATCACACAGCTACAGCTAATTATCAGGTAATACACATTTCCCCAAAATTACTAGATCTAAACAATCTTAATGCAACTTATTTCAACTTTATAGAAGAGCTCTATTGATATTATTCCTCAGAGTTTCTGCAGCTTCTTTTCCAGCTCCTGTGTGGGCCCAAGGTCTCCAAAGAGATTCTATTCCTATCTCAGAAGTTCCACCTGCAAATGGGTCCTTGGTTCCCCACCTTGAAAGGCATCTGTTCCCTAACACCCTTCTGAGACAGTGGTGTTAGAGAGGCCAATGGAGCAGTCCCAGCCGGCTGGGGATGGGGAACAGAGACCCGTCTTACAAAGCTTTTCTTTCAGAAAGTCCAAAGGAAGAGCAAACCACGCTGGTTTAGTCACCTGCAGCACTGTAATCCAAATCTGGGCTTTATCAGCATCCTGAACTGCGACAAAGCACATGACTCATGACAGTGCACAGCCCTCCCCTTCTGCCCTAAGGTGTAAGGCTGACGTTTTGGCTGCAGAGTCACAGAAACCATTCAGAGGTGTAACAGTAACAAGAGGCAGCACTTTCTGGCCTGTAAAATACCTTCCTTCCTGACCTTGAGAACCACCAGGTTCCAAGCAAAATTGAAGTATTATTAGGTTGGCTGGCTGCCTACACACAGTCTCTTTTCAATCAAACCAACTTGGAAGAATCCAGGCAGAAGTTTACATATCACCTAATTCTGTTCCACTCTTAGCAGACACCAGAAGACTATACTGGATTTCACAGAATCATTAAGGCTGGAAAAGCTCTTTCAGATCAAGTCCAACCATTGACCTGACACTGGCAGGTCCACAACTAAACAATGTCCCTAAGCACAACACCTACAATTTGTTATAAACTCTTGTATTTTATATGACATTACTACAATTGCTATAAATTCCTGCCACCACACTTGCAAATGGTCTCCTTTACCAGAGGAATCCTTGCCCTTTCCAGAAAACAGACCAGCACATATCAGCCATTTGCTAAATGGCACCCTCGGTGAAACACTACGATTTAGTAACTTCACATTAATCTGCAAATGTGGACTCTAAGAATAATCACTGGACTTGTAACTCTCCCTTTCTATATTCCTTTTCCTTCCCCTACTCCTCCTTTGCCTTTTTTCCATGCTGCCTGCCTTTGCCCTAGAACGCTGCACCTCCACCTGCTGGGTCAGGTCTTTGTGGTGGCTCCAGGTGGGCACAGGGCAGGAGCCTCCAGCACCAGCAGTTTCCAAAGGAACACCATGGGCTTTGCAGGGAAGGTCCTGCCAGTGCACAAACAGTGAATTCAACAGCTCCTAAAGGCAAAGCCACTCGTGGAGACGTCCACCCAGCCCAGATTTACCTTCTAAGAGGTCCAGGTACACCAGGAAAGCAGCGTAGACTTGACTGCTGTCAGCGATATCGAGTGACATCATTTCTGTGAACTGAGACCCAAAAAGTGAGGGAAAACACACGTTATATTAAGAATGCACAGACCAAACCCAGAATCTGCACAACCATCGGGGCCACTGAAATCTGAAACCAGTTTTAAGGCAGCCAAAAAGCAGGACTTGTTTTCTGACAGTATCTCAAAAGCTCCTGTTTGCACATTCCCCATATTTCAGCACTTAAAAAAGCAAACCCAATAAACAAATAAACCAGGACTCACATCTATTCCTGGAACAGCCCTAACTTTGTGAAATTCCACCTATTTTGGGGGACGTATTTCACCTATTTTTGCTGCAGCACATCAACTTAGAGTGACGGCCAAATTAAACACCTCCAGTGTGTTTCCAGCGTGCTAAAACTTCAGAGGGAGTCCGAGCTTAAGGCATTTACGTTTCCCAGCTGTGCTCCTGTGACTCGCCACCTCCTGCCCTGCTGTGGGCGGTCCCGTTCCCCCGGGCCGCAGAGCCCCTCGATAAAGTACCCCCAGGCTGTGTTATACCGACATCTCCCTGGGGACCCGAGATGCCCCTCAGAGCCGCGGAGGGTCCCGTGGGGCCAAGAGGGGCCCGCGAGTGCCGGCGCGGCTCCGGGGCCTACCGTGGGGTGAGTCGCCATCCAGTTGCGGCCAGGGGCGCCCCCGCACCCGCCCCGGGCCCGCCTGCCCGCGGAGGTGCCCTGGCCGGGGTCGGTGTCCCCCCGGGCCGGGTCCGTGCCCCCTCGGGCCGGGTCGGTGCCCTCCGAGCCCCTCTGGGCCGGGTCGGTGTCCCCCCGGGCCGGGTCGGTGTCCCCCCGGGCCGGGTCGGTGCTCTCCTTGCCCGCCGGCTCCATGCGCTGCCCGGCTGTGCACCGCGGCTTCACTCCGGGCGGCGCCGCGCCCAGCGCTCCGCGGCAATGGCGGCGCCGCGACGAGAGTTCCGCCTCAACCCCGTTCCGTTCCGCCCAGCCAAGGAAAGGCGCTGCTTTAGGCCCTGGGTATGAGAGAGACAAATATTCCTTATCACAAAGGGTCCTTTCGCCATCCCTTTTTCTAATGGCTATTTTTTTCTTATTTGCTTGTTTGTTTTGTACCTGAAGTGCTGGCTAAAATAGGGAGGTTTTTTTAACCAGGTTGATGGGCTCAGAATTCCTTAAGGTTGTCCCCAACACAAACTGCTGTGGTTACAACCCACGCACCAGCTTGTATTAAACATGTATAGATTAATTTTCATTGATGCTTTATTACAGAGTAACCATCAGGCCTCTAACAAAGAAGGGTTAAACGGTTACAGCAAAGAATGAGTGGTTAATATATGATGGCCAAGGCTTTGATGGGCTGCTTAAGGGTTATAGATTCAAGGTATTGATATCAAAAGCATCTTGAACAGCAATACTTAAACTGATGTGTGAAAAAGTCATATTGGAGACAATCTTAAGCAGGAGGTTGGCCTGGTTAAAACCAGTATTTTACCCAGCACATCAACCCCCTGGGTACAAAATAAATAAATAGCAAACAGGAAAAAATAATCCAGTCTCTGAGACTTCCATGGGAGAGTTGGCAACAGTGGTTCACTCAATTGCTGGGCAACAGATTTGGGTCCTCAGAGGGGAAGAGGTACATGAAAGGAAACAGGTTTGTCTCTAGGTATCAGCAGGATAGACCCTCTGTGTTCTACTGCGTGGGCAACAGGTCTAAATGAGAAGAAAGCTGCCTCAGAAAGGATTTGTCACCTGTCACACTGAGGCACAGACAGTCGTCACAGCTGGAATCTTCTTGTTGGGCCTGGATGTTTGGAGGAGGGTGAATCAGATGGCTTAAATTAATTTCTGTGCGACTTGCATCCACAAAAAGCTGCTTCTTCCTCAAAGTTAAAATATTTCACCAGAGAGGCTCATTGTCCTGCCACAGCAGGATTGAGTCTGGGCTTCAGAACAAACCACAAGATGAATTCTGGCCACTGACAAAGAAGTCAGGATGTGTGCAGATTTCTCCGTGCGTGTACCCAGAGCTACCTGCATTTATAGATGTGGGGATGGCAGGAATTGGCAGGTAAGTGTCCCCTTGAACTCCTCAAACCTTCCCCTGTGCTGTGTCATAGAATCACAGAATCATAGAATGAATTGGGTTGGAAGAGACCTCTGAGATCATCAAGTCCAACCCTTGATCCAACCCCACTGTGATTATCAGATCATGGCACTCAGTGCCACATCCAATCTCACCTTAAACACCTGCAGGGATGGAGAATCCACCACCTCTCTGGGCAGCCCATTCCAATGCCTGGCCACTCTGTAAAGAATTTCTTTCTGATATCCAGCCTAAACCTCCCCTGGCAGAGCTTCAGCCCATGCCCTCTTGTCCTACTGTTGGTTACCTGGGAGAAGAGACCAACCCCCACCTGGCTTTATCCTCCTGTCAGGTAGTTGCAGAGAGTGATAAGGTCTCCCTTGAGCCTCCTCTTCTCCAGGCTAAACACCCCCAGCTCCCTCAGCCTCTCCCCATAGGACTTATCCTCCAGTCCCTTCACCAGCCTCGTTGCTCTTCTCTGGACTTGCTCCAGCCCCTCAATCTCTTTCCTCAACTGAGGGGCCCAGAACTGAACACAACACTCGAGGTGTGGCCTCACCAGTGCTCAGTGCAGTGTCCCTGGGAGTGAGGGGTTAAGCTGAGTTGACTCCTTTCTCTTATGCATGGAAGAGCATCTCATGTTCCAGGCATCTGCACTGTCTCTCTTTGGTGTGCCACGGGAGCCAGTCAGCAAAATGAGTGGGGTGAGCGAGGGCAACGTCACTCGGAGGAGCAAGTTCCTGGGTTCAGGATGCTGCTGGAGGCATTGCCTTTGCCCTCAGCAAATTGTTATGGCTCTCATGCTGTTCTCAAAATTAAATAAAGGGAGAGAACTGAAAGTACTTTGGATTTCACTGAAGACACTGAAGCTGCACAGGATAAAAAGCACAGTCAGCCTTCTGCAAACACTGACTGCAACACCACCAAACTGCATCACACCTTTCATTTGCACGTAGAACAAAGCTGTGGCTTTGCAGCTGCCACCTTCCAGACCTTCCTTTCTTTCTGGAGGGAAATGCTGTCTGTTTGGCCCTGCTGCTGACCCTGCATTGTCTGCCACGAGGAGCTTGGGACACAGCCTGTGTTGTCACTTCATGCATAGAGGAGGCCTGGCAAAGGGACATGCATGTTTCTCCTGAAGTCTCCTAAAATGGGAATTGCCACCCAGCTTGAAGGTCCAGTAGATGGCAAATGCCAGCTTACATCCCTCCCCATCAGTTACAATTCAGCAGCATTGTGCCCATGCTCCAAATGCCAGCAGTGCTGTGGACTCAGCTGGCCCCTGCAAAACCCTAATCACTCCATCCAGCCCACAGAGCTGCTCCTTCTATTTGGTTAATGAATCCAAGCATAAAAGCAACATGTGGCAAACTAACCATGAGAGAAAAGCCTCATTAATGTATCATTCTAGGAGGACAATTATAAAGGTGTCGTGAAGGGCAAACAGGAGGGATATATTTGCAGTAATTGTTCAGGAAGATGCTTACATATGGAGGGAGTTTCTCAAATTTTAGTGCAGATGATTCTGTTGACCTTTGGTGATTCTTTATTGAAGTTTCCTAGGATCTTTCTTTCTGTGTTAGTTTTTTGGGGAGTCATCTGATCAGGAAACTGAGACAATATAATTTGGTGTGGGTGATAAGTTCTATAAACAAAGAACAGCAGACATGAGCTCGCTCTCTTTCTCTCGCTCTATATATACTACCTGGGCTGCAAGCAATTCACAATGACATTATAGATAATTAAACAATTGTTTTCTTGTTAAATGTTTCCTCATATTTGAGTTTTGCAAGCATGCAGCCAAGAGTGGATCTCAAAGTGGGTCTGTCTGCACTGGCTTTTATCCACAGCAAAAACCAAATATGACATGATGGGGCCCTTAGAGTTAATTAGAGATTTCATCTTGAAAAGGGTTTAGTGTGTCCAAATCCTATTAACTTCTAAGAGAGCTGTGATTACTATGCCCCTTTTAAGATCATGACCCAATAATTTTAATTGCTGGAACATGTTGTATTTATTTTGATGGTAAATTGTCGTCGGCCCATTCATGGGAATGTGTCCATGGCAGAAGAGTCAATGGAATACAGGGAATATTTTCCCTGTATCCCCTTTCTTCAGAGGAGAGGTGCTGAGGCCTGGTGGTGTTCAGCCTGGAGAGAAGAAAGCTCTGGGTAGACCTTAAAGTCCCTTCCAGTACTTGAGCAGAGCTCATAAAAAAAAAGAGGGAGAGTGACTTTTTCAATGGGCAAATAGTGACAGAACAAGGGAAACACCTTTATACTGAACCAGGGTAGGTTTAGATGGGATATTGGGAAGGAATCCTTCCCTGGGAGGGCGGGCAGGCCCTGGCACAGGTTGGGCAGAGGAGCTGTGGCTGCCCCATCCCTGGAAGTGTCCAAGGCCAGGTTGGACAGGGCTTGGAGCAGCCTGGGACAGTGGAAGGTGTCCCTGACCATGGCAGGGGGGGCACTACATGGGCTTTGAGGTCCCTTCCGACCCAAGCCATTCCTTGACTGTGATATTACTTTTCCAGCTGTGTTCCAGCTGGGACAGCAGCACTCTGCATCCCTCCTGCATCGTGGGATGGTGTGAGCTGTGCAGCTGCTTCACACATCCCGGGATGTTTGACAAAGTCTATTTGATCCAAAAGCACAAAGTAACCCTTATTCTATACCTCGGTGAGAAAGATGAGTTAGATACCCACCCAAGCCCCGAACTAAGGGATGTCCTCGCGTTCGCACCCGCACTGGGAGGGAACTGGCGGACCGCTCTTTTAAACCCAAAACTCGTGTGAGAAATGTGAGTTTGCAGTTTTTACGGGGACCAAAGGCGATCTCAGCCCCCCAGGGCTCGGGGGGATCCCGTCTGGGCTGGGGGGACCGGGCCGGGGCCGGGGGCGGTGCGGGGAGCCGGGCTGGGGCCGGCGGGCGGACTGCGCTGCTGCTGCTCCGCCCTCTCCCTCCTCCTCCTCCCTCTCCCTTCTGCCTCCTCCTCCTCCTCCTGCCCGCCCCGTCCCCCCCGCGGCGCTGCCGCCCCGCACACCCCGCGCGGCTCCGCGCCCGCCATGGCTGCGAGCGCGGGGCGCTCCCCGCTCCTGTTGCTGCTCCTGCCGCTGTTCCTGCCGCTGTTCCTGCCGCTCCCGCCGGGCCGCTGTGGGGCCAGCCCGGCCCCCCCGGAGCCGCCCGAGCCGCCGAGCCCCGAGCCCGAGCCGCTGCCCGAGTCGGCGCTGCTGCAGCCCACGGTGCTGCTCGCCATCCTCGCCCGCAACGCCGCGCACACCCTCCCGCACGCCCTGGGCTGCATCGAGCGGCTCCGCTACCCCAAGAGCCGCATCGCGCTCTGGTGAGCAGCGGGGGCGGAGCGGGGCCCCGGGGGTCCCACCCGGCGGGATCGGGGGCTGTGCGGGGGGATCGGTGGCTGTGCGAGGGATCGGGGGCTGTGCGGGGGATCGGTGGCTGTGCGGGGGATCGGTGGCTGTGCGAGGGATCGGGGGCTGTGCGAGGGATCGGGGGCTGTGCGGGGGGATCGGGGGCTGTGCGGGGGGATCGGAGGCTGTGCGGGGGGATCGAGGGCTGTGCGTGGGGATCGGGGGCTGTGCGGGGAGAAGCAGCCGTGCGGGGATTGGCCTGGGCGGGGAGAAGCAGCTGTGCGGGGATCGGGGGCTGTGCGGGCAGAGGGGGCTGTGTGGGGAGGAGCAGCCGTGCGGGGCTTTGCCCCCCGCGCACGGAGCGGGGCAGGGGCCAGGGCAGGGCCAGCCCCCCGCCGTGCCAAGCGGGGCTTTGGCTCCCCGCGAAGGGCTCGCCCCGGCCCGGAGTGCCCCCGCCGTCCCGCGGCTCCCGAAGCAGCGCGGGGCCTCCGCCGGGAGCCGCAGGGAGAGGAGTTATCCCGTCAAGGATAACTCATGAGTTATCAGGAGTTATCCCGGCAGGGCTGGCTGGGAGCCTGGGAACATTCGCCGCCCGAGCGTGTGCCCAAACCCGCAGCCGCGGAGAGCTCCGGCCGCCCCGTGGGGCCGGTCCCGGCCGGGAAATCCTGGGCTTTGCCGGGGTGTGCCAGGGCTGGGTGGGCATTGAAAGGAGCATTGTTGCCAGGCTGGAGGAGGGATTCAAAGATGCATTCAGAAATCGCAGCGCGGCAGCAGCTGTGCCGGTCAAATGGGGGGCTCGATGGAGGAATTAGAGCAGTCTGGGAACAGGTCCATCTGCCTTTGCGAGAGGATAAAGGAGAAAGTAATCTTTCAACCTGAGAGAAGTGTTTCGAGGAACAGGAGTTGCTTGGAAGGGCCCCAAACAGGTTTTCTTTTGAAGTGTGGTAATGGTGTAAAATAAGAAATGGTGCTGTAGAGCCTGATCCAAAGTTCAGTGAAGTCTGGGAAGAGGCGCCTCTTGTCTTAAAAAGTCACTAAAGTTTAATTTTACTTTGTATAAAGGGGTGTGGGAAGCACCTTTCCCCCCAGTCACATCTCTAAAGTATCACTGAACAGATGGTTCTGTGTGTGCTTCAGAGCCGTGGCTGGGATTGTCTTCAGGTACAGGGTTCTCTTCAGAGCATCAGTGCTTGCTTTAATCAGCACACCACTCTCTTTTCCCCCTTTCTTTGTAGTCCTTTTGGATTGAAGATACACAAAAAAAATTGTGATACCAGCCCAGGTTTGGTTTGCCACACAAGTGTGGCTCTGTGTGTGGCCGTGGGTAAATCCACACTCACCTGTGTGTAGATCCACAACTCCTCATTCCTTTGCATTTGCCAGTTTGGATTTCATCAGAGCAGATGTGTGTTTGAACAGACCCTGTATGGGCTGTGATTCAGCTGAATTCAGTGTTTACGAAACCTTGTGGGAGTTGTATGTGCGTTCCTGATCAGCAAAGCTGAGTGGATGCTGACATGCCTCTTGCTGTACAAGTGCAGAATAAGTTTTGGGATTTTTTCTTTTAAGTCCTGTAGATAGTTAGTTGGCTCTAGAACTTTTTTAATAAATTGCTTGCATTGTCTTTGCTATACTTAAGGACTCTGGAGTATTGTGTGAAAGTTTCCCGCGGACTTATTTTAAGATAACTTGAAATATGCTAAGACTCTTGTAAGAACATCTCTCTCTTTTTAAGGGGATTGCACACAGAAACAAGGCATGGTTAAAATGGAAAATCTGCTGTTGAAAATGTCAAGCTTTTATAAAATGAAAATGACTAAAATGTCACAGCCACTGGAAGGGAAGTTCTGAGGATACTCTTGAGTTGCCACAGAGAGTGAGAGGTACCTGTAGAGTGGCAGCAATTCCTTGGAGAGGTTTTGTCCAGTTCACTTCACACTTGGCCTTTTTCAGAGCTGGGGATGTTCAGGACACGAAGTACCCACCCAGAGGAAGTTCACATGTGGTATCTATCAGATCTCCTGAGAACAAATGAAACCATACAATCTGTTTCTGGGAACATCTTGAGTTTGAGACAGATCTTTCAGCAGATGAATTCCAGGATTTATGGGTGTCCCTGTGTTACTGGGATGGCTTGGTGAGAAGGGCAGGGCAGTACTGTTTGTCAAGGACTTGCATTCCTCCATTGCCACTTCCATTCTACTTCAAAATCCTTTAGAGTAAGTCAGCATTTTAAAATGCCTAAATGTAGGTCTTGAGAATGAAAATTAAAAGCATATATGATCTCTCAGTCTCCCATATGCTCTCTGTGCATGGCTTGAGGGCTGAAAGTCAGCAGTGGATTCCTCAGACGGATTTCTGAGGGGAAGTTTTATGAGTGACAGTAAAGTTGGGTTAAGAGATAATGAGTTTGAAGCAGGCACTGAATTTTCTTTGTGCAGTCTGTATCAATTAATCTCAAGCTTTGTTGTCCTGATAGTGAGCAGAAGATGTACACTGGGCAAGCCTCGTGCTTCCTTCTTGCCTTTGATCTTAATTATGACAATTCTAGACTTCACTCTGAAGGCAGCTGCTCTCATGGTGAGCAACCTCGGGAGGACTTGCTGGCTGCTAATGAGTTGAGCAGGGCCTTTGGTCTGGGGCCAGCTGGCACCGTGGGACCTGTGGCCTTACAGTTAAAGCCTTTCTTCCTTTCCTACTTCCCTCTGCAGGAATCGGGAAGTTGCCTCTGAACTGCCTCCTGGGCTGGTCCCTGGCCTGTCCTAACCCCAGCTGTCCTTGTCTTGGAGAATCATAGATCATCCCAGGTCATACCAGGATTGTACTGATGACCTGATCGTGGGAATTTCTACGGAAAAATGGTCAGGTCTCTATCCTGGCCCTACTGAGCTTGTTGGGGTGGACTTGGCCATGGGCAGTGTGTGAGTCTTTGGAGCTGCCTGTGCAGGTGGGAGCAGCAAAGGCTCCCAGCTTTGGCCACAGCACCCAACTTCCCTCTCTGCTTCCTGAGCTGGTTGTGGTGTTGCTGTGGAGGAGCAGTGCTGGGGGTGACAGTCCCCTCTGGTGAAGGAGGAAAGGTCACAGCTGTCCCCTCGGAGCACTCAGCTCAAAACACACACAATGCTGTGAGAAATGTGCTGGTGCCCAGCAACAGTGGAGGGCCTTATGAAGACATGGCTGTTGGACCCCCAATAATCTAATTTATAGCCAGGGAGCGTCCTTAAAGTGTGCTCCTTGTGTGGCTGGGCTTGGCATGATCACCAGGGTGGGCTGAGCCCAGCCCAGCCAAGCTGGGGAACTTGGGCATGTAGGGAAGGCCTTGGAGAGCTGTTAAGGGAGGGAAAATGATCTTTATCTTGGACAAAAGTGACCCAGAGTTACACAGTCAGCATGCCCCAACCCTCCTTTGGGTGGATTGACGTTGGGGTTTTTTTGTTCTGTGCTTTGTCAGTCCTGAGTGTGTTTATTTGAGATCTGTTCAGTGATAGGTACAGAGTATTTGCATGTCAGGCAGGTCTGTGTATTCAGCAGTTCTTCACATTGCTTTGCACTTCCCTTAATCTTGGATTAAGTGATGGTATAGCAAAGAAAGTTGGCTGTAATTTCATCTTTAAATACCTGCTGCTTGCAGATTGTTGGCCATCTGCTCTCCCATCTCTTTCTTACCTGGGGGTTGAATGCCTGCATAAATGAGTTGGTGCTTGAGAGCAGTAATGAGGTTCCTTTGTGCTTGAAAATCTGTGTCTGCTTTAGGGATCACAGGGTGCTTGGATTTCAGAAATGATAATCTGGAGGAGAGTGAGCTGGGTGGAAAGCTGGAATAAGTCCCAGCTGAGGGGTCAGTGGATATACTGTAACAGCTCCAGGGAGGGAATGGTTTCAACTTTAAAAAGCTGGTTGTAGCTAGAAATAGAAGCTGATGAGATCAGTACAATAATTGTATTTCTTAATTAAATATTATTAGTCTAGAACTAGCTGTTGATATTCTGAGAATTTTCTTATTCTTCAACAGTTTACTTTTTAAATGTGAAAAATTCCACATATAGGATGAATTCCAATGAGGTGCAGGGACCATCTGAAGCCTTAATGGCTGTTACTGCTCACAGGGAAGTGTTGGCTTCAAACCCGCTGTATTTTCTGTCCTTGTTTCCATTTGAGTAACAAAGTCACTTTAATCTCCATGGTCACTGTTAATCAGTGAGGAATGTTGAAGTTCCAGTCTGCTGGCTCTGCCTCTCCTGCTTCTGTCCACTGGTGTTCTGCATCTGTTTCACATGTGCACACCTGTGCTTGGCAATATTGAAAAGTAGGTTTTAGAAATTCAGTTGGCTTTTCTCTTGGTTTGTTGTTTAATCCTGTGGGATTTCGTGTCTCATTAGTATTTGTAGGTCTTTTAAATTTATTTATTATGTGGTTTTAATAACAGTGAGTCGTGCTCAGAGATACTGCACTTGCACAGCCTTGGAGTTAGGACTAAGGTGATGTTCCTGTTGTGCCAGGTGTTGTAGAGAGCCCTTCTGCCAGAGAACTTGCATTTAGATGACTGCATCCAAAGAAAGAATGGGAGTAAATATTTCCACTTTCTCCCTGGGGGAACTGGGGAAGAAAGGTTAAGTAACCTGTGCAAGATTATTGAGTTTATCAAGACTGGAAATAATGTTCATAACTGACATTTCTTGCTTCTTCTTACTCCCTGAGGTCACTTTTACACTCAGTGTAAATTTATGTAAGAAATGAAAAGCCAGAGAATGCTATAGAACTGTTGCCATTATTTCAATATCCACAATCACTATTTTTTTTGTTCCTTGGGTCTCTCCCTCATCTAAGTCTTGGTAAACTGAAGCGAGTGACATCATCAAATTGTTCAGTAGAAACATTTGAAGTGGAACCAGAAATTACTGCCCTGCCTTGCTGAGGTCTGCATGGCAAGACATAACCTACACTTCAGCTAAAAACTTTGCAGTTCTGCAAAGAAATGTTGAAGGAGGCATCAGTTGTGTGATGGCAACTGCTGGGTAGGAGGAGTTTCTTTTTTTTTCCCACTGTGCTCACAAACTGACATATTCTGATGCCTTTTTGGTGCCATTAAAAAGCCTCTTGTCCCACACTTGAAATTAAGCTCTACCAGACTCAATGTGAGTATTGGGATATTTCATGAAAGGAATAAGTGTGGGGATTATACTGTAAAAGTGATGTCTTGAAGTGTGTAGGAGTTCTGTGAGACTAGTGAATCTAATCCAATGTGTGTGTTGGATTTAGTATTTTTTAAATATCTGAATCCTGCATGCTCCGTTTCTCTGAAAATACAACCATTTCTTTTGTCTGCTGTCTTTGAGATGGGTCTGTCCCTTGTGTCATTGTCTTCCTGGTGCCTTGTAGTGCAGTAGGTGTGTTTGGAGGTTACACTGATAAAGTAATATGTGGCCACAAAAAAGCAGGACAGAGATGGATAGCAGAATTTGGCCTTTGGATGCTTTCAAAGGCTGACAAGAACTAGTTTTCGAGACTTTTTTAATGTGCAAGTTCAGTGGCACACTGAACTCTTTCAGCTCCTTATTTCCAGTGAATCTGGAAGCAGGGAAGTCTGCCCAATTCCTGCTGTCATCCTCTTATTAGAGAGGTTAAAAATGCCTCTCCTCCACCTCATTGCTTCTCCAGCTGCACTAGTGCATGGATCTGATGGCACTGGAAGGCATCTCCAAGGATTGTCTGGGCCCTGCTCAAAGCAGGCTCAGGTAAAGGCTGCCCAGTACCTTTTCAGTTCAAGTTTTTAATATCCCAGGGCTGGATACTCCCCAGTCCCTGGGCAACCTGCTCCAGTGGGAGATTGGCCTTGTCAAGGAGTGTCCTGGAAATCTGTCCTGGCTGAGGGTGGCAGATGGTTGGGGTAAAGAATGAAGACTTCTCCAGAATGAAGACTGTTATTTCAACAGCTGGTTTTCCTTTCTCTTTTGCGTCTTTCTGTTAAATGGAGCATGTTTTCTTTTCAGATCACTGCTCATCAGATTCCCGAGGAAGAGACCCCAGGTGTGGGAGTGCAGCTGGAGAGGGTCTGTCCCTTGGAGGTGTGGCAGGAGCTTCCTGAGCACAGGACAGCAGGGATTGGCACTGAACTAGAGGCTGAAGGGCTTTTTTGATGATCTGTGTAAATTATCACACACCTGCAATTATTTGTCTGAGCCCCCTGGGACTGAAAGGTTTCAGGCACAGGGTCAGGAGTCTCTGGAACCAGGTCTGTGGTGCTCATGGTGTGCCAGGACATCTCCCATCGCTGGCACTCACCGTTGGTCCCAGGAGGTGACCCCCAGGACCATGTGAACCAGAGGGCAGAGAGGACTGAGGGGATGAGCTGTCTGTCAGAACCTGGAATTTCCTTCCTCTGGGATGGATTTCAGACTTCCTATTATTTCAGCCTCTTCCTGTGCATCTCATTTCCTTGATTCTAGTGGTGCCCATGGCCAGGGCTCCATTACAGTCCCATGGGGCCCAAGGGCACCAAAGTTTCAGGGCAAAGAAAGACAGGAATAAAAACATTTTTGGTGTTCTCTCCAAGGTGGACTTTTGGCCCTCCTCTGCCAAAATGCCCAGCTCCTTCACACAAACACATGACACTACTAATAGGCTCATCAGGAAAGGAAAAAGGCAGCTGAGACTTTTTTTTGGTGTACAATTTGCTTCATGCAGTGCCTGAATCCACTTTTTCAACATGAAGTGATTGGTTTTGGTTAGGTGTGCCAGTCTGTATGTCTGTGTCTGGTGTCCTTGGATCAGAGCACTTTTGTTGCTATAAAATGACTCCAGTTTTCTTTCTGGAGAATTAACAAGCAACCTAATAACCACGTGGGGATTTTAACTTTTTCCAGCTGAGGATGGATCTGATAGATGCTTTCAAATGGAGTTTTAGTTGCCAAAGTTTTCTGCAAACTCATTGGTTGTGATCCTGTTTTGTAATGTTACCTGTTGATCCTCTTCTTCACAGATGTGACACTGCTGAAAAATGGCTTAATTTTGTACCAGAGACTGAATTCACTGCAGGAGACTGGAATTATGTTCATATTCCTGCATATCTTTCTTATTTTGCTTTGGGAGAGGTGGTCATGTATTTGAGGTAGCCATAGAACATGCTAGAAAATGAAATCTTATTCAGAAGTGAAGGTTGGTGTATCTTCTGCTTTCACTCTGCCCAACTAGTTACAAGTCAACCTGTTTTCCCCCCTTACTATACAGTCAGGTAAACCAGCATTAATTGTTCTGTGATGGGAATGTGTTTTTACCAAAGTCTGTCCTTGCTCCTTTTCCAGGGCCTCTTCCAAGGTGGAGGCTGCTGGGGGTCCCTGCATCAGTGGCATCCCTGGTGCCCAAGTGGTTGACACACATGGAATTAGCAGGTTCCCAGCTGTTTGCCTTTCATTCTGGCTGGATGCACTGGTGGGAGTAACACACCTCTTTTAAAGATTAGCAGATCTTGGTCTGGGCCAGAAGATGTGTAAGTTTGGGGCTGTCACCCCTGGAGCTCACGAGGAGTTAAATTCCTGCTGAAGCAGAAGGTAGTGGGTGCCCATGTAAACTACAGTGCCATGGGAGGGCTCATTTAAGCTCTTTCACATTGATTGTATAAAGCTTCAGCTCCAATAGGGAATCATTTATTTTTCCTTTTTTTTTTTCCAAGATCTGTTTTCCTGTAAGGAAGAGAAAAATTGCTTTTATTTATGCTTCCCACCCTCTGTCCTCAGACAGGTACAGGCTTCCCTTGGTTCTAAAAGGATTGTTTGCTTAGTTTTGCTCTTTGATCTCTGTTGCAGGGGAAAGGTTATGCCTGGCTGCAGCCTGGTTTGAATTTCACCCAGTGGCAATAGGGGTTGCATTAATGTGACGTGTTAGTTGACATCCTGAGGTTGAAAGCAGGTGCTTGTCTCTTCAGTTAGCAGGGCAGAGTCCTGAGTTTGCTACTGGCTGCTCCTAAAACAGATGCTGCATTGTACCTTTGGGGTGGAATGAGGATTGAAGGCTGCTGTTTGAGTTGTTTCCTCAGTATTTTCAGTCATTCTTGTCCCTACAGGGCACTTGGGAAAATGCAAGATCAGGTTGGGTGGGTCACTGAGCAACCTGCTCCTTTCAGGGGGGTTGCACTGGGTGACCTTCCAAAGGTCCCTTCTCACCCAAACCATTCCAGGATTGGAAGAAAAGGCTGTTTTCCAGCAGTCCTTCTTTAAGCTGCTAATTGTGATGTGGAAGTTTAATATTAAACTCTGACAAATGTAAATGCATTATTATTTTCCCTTTTCCTTGTGTTTGTTGCTTGAATCCATAAATTACTCCCCACCAGACTTCAGCCGAGTGAACTTAAGCAGATTCCTGCAGTTGGGCTACTGTGTCATTAGATAATTAAAAGCCTACTTGTGGCAAATCCGAGAGAGATGTTAACTAGGAAGCATGAGCTTTAGACAGCCAGGAAAAGCTGTGAGAAACCTGTTCTGTTCCTACAGTTTGTGTCTAGGAGGAGGCAAAGGGGAAACACGACCTATAAAGCTTTGCAGCCAGGCTCTTCTCCACCCACCAGTCACCAGCACTTCCCAGTTCATGTGAGGATGCAGAAATGTTTTGTTATTATTGCATCAAAAACACTCTAAGTGTTTAAGTGAGACTGAAACCCTGTTGGAGAGGAGCCAGCCTGGTTAGCTGTTTGCTGCAGAGTGGGGAGCAGGTGCACAGCCCTGGCCTTGGCTGCTCTCCCTTTGCCCTGATGTGTGGTCCTTGGCCCCTTCATCCTGCTGCCTGCCAGGAGGGAAGGGCTTTTAGGGTGGTTCTGGCACCCAGTGAGAATATAAACCAGCAGTGCCTCTGTGACTCAGCGCACGTTGAGGAGGGATGGAGGGCAGACTGGTTTTGTCATGGCCCAGGGTGTCTGTCTGCAGTGCTGCCTTAGGTGGGAAATCCCAGGATCTGGAGGTTTTAGCTGCACATTTGCTGCTCAGTGGAGTTTCAGCACTGGGGTACATATTAATGCTCTGAACTCCCCGTGGGGTTTGTTGAGGCTGTGTTTTGACTCTTGAAAATTCTTCTTCTTAAATGAAGTCAACAGTTACATTCCTGTAGTCTAACCAGAGCTTGTAATTAACAACATAACCCATAAAGACTATAAGAGAAATATTTTAAACTCAGTGAAAGCACGGTGGTTACATACACAAGACTAGCAAAAATCCTAAAAAAAAAAGGCATATTGAAATATATGTCAGCATAGGAACTGTATGATTAGGATAAAGACTTTATTTTGGAAAATAAACCAGCAAAAGCCATGCTGTTTCTGCTTTCTGCAGATTGAGGGATTGAAGGGAGTCCTGGTGTCTCCAGGAAGTGCTGCCCTGCATTTTGTTTCTCCTCAATTCTTGGCTAGAATTGGTTAGAGTTCCCAGTGAGAGAAGTAGCTGGAATAGCTTGTAGGTTAACTTTCAGGCTTGGAAATGGAAACGTTCTAGGACCTGTTTTACTGACAGGCATAAAAATCAGGAGAAGGAGTGGTGTGAGTATGGACCAAGACTAGATAATCTTTTGTGTTATGGAAATGATCCCTTAACTGCAGGAGGAATTGAAGTAAAGTTGAGTCTTGGGAATGGTGAGACTTGGACAATTCCAGTTGCTTCTGACCTTTGCAGATGCTACAGATGGAGAAAAGGGGCTGATACTGGTGGAGTGTGTGTATCATGACCTGTTTCAGTGTGATGCTCCTGCACTGAACTGGTGCTCAGGGGGTTGAGATGAGGAGTAAGCTTTGGAAATCTGATTTTGTTGCTGGATTCTGGCAGAGCTGGGAAGAAGTTGATGTTGACTTGGGTGGATGCATTTTTTTTCTGTTAGTGTGTGTAGGGAGTTTCTGGCAGCACTTTTACAGAGAACTGTACTTTTAATGCCTGGAACTCTATCCTGTTTCTGTTTTGGTTTGGTTTCAACCCCTTCATCACCTTCAGATGGAGGTGGGATGTTGCAGAGGTGACTTCCATCTGTTGTTTTGCCATATGGTACAGCTTAGCTCAGGGTTGGAGTTTGGGAGTTTCAAGCTGCTGCAGACTGAGGTATGAGCAGATTATTTGGGTCCTGGAGGTTTACAAAAGCCAGTAGGGACCAAACACTGCATGTGCTCGGTGCTGTTGGTGTACCCTGTTGGTATCTGGGGTAACATAACCAGTTCTTGTGAGCAAGTGAGGAACAACAGAGCAGTAGCCCAGCACTGCTCATTTTTCCCAGTCTTCTGCCATTAGATTCTCTTGGCTCATTCACATAAATCAGTTTTTGGATGCTGCTGGTGTTTGCTCCAAATGATACATGCTGCTTCAGTAGGAAGCTCTGGATGGAGTTTGCTTTTAGTTGTCTCTAAGATGAACTCCAGGGTTCTGCAGTAGCCTACTCAGACTTTTCTAAATAGCTTAGCAGAGAATAATAATTGCTTTTGGGTCTTTTGCCTCTTCAAATATTTTCTTCCTCTGGCTCTGGCTGTCAGACACTTTGGTTACACTCGTTTTTCAAAATACTACTCTGAAATGAGTTCAATGTGTGTGACTGGAATATGAAAATGTCACTGCTGCTAAATACCTCTTCTTAATTTATGATTTATTTTAAAATTTGGTTTTTCCTACTTGAAACAGGATTTAAATGCAAATTATCATTAAGTCCCTGATGGGGCCTACGAGAATGTTTTATCAAGCCTAACACACACTCACTTCCCCTTCCCCCTTCCCCCTTTATTTCTCACACAAACAAGTTGTTTCTTCAACAAAACCTCTTGTCAATGAAATATTATTTCAGACTAGTGAGCTCATGGCTGTCTGCTGGCAGAGCTCTGTCTGCTCTGACTTCACACAACCGAAGGCTCCTGCCAGCATTTTCTGCCTAATCCGTGAGCCTTGAAGGGAGTTTTGTTTCACAGAGCAGCAAAGATCAGTGGTGCTTCCAGGAGCTCTGCCTGCAGCATCCCATCTGGCTTTTTGGCCAAGCCTGGCATTATGTAAGTGATGCAGATTTGAGGGGGAGGAATACACGTGCAGGGCTAGGCTGGGGCTAATGAGGAGTTTCTTTTCTACACTTGAGAAATCACAGTGCAGTGGTGTTGGTTGAGAGCTTCAGTCACCTCCAGGTTTACTCTCTTGCATCATTTGTTGCTGCACATGGAGCATGTGGATTGAAATGACATAAACTCAGTGTACCACAGAGGTTTGCTGCGGAGAAACGTGCTTCAAGTCTCTCAGTTATTTTTACCTCTCCAATAGAGTGAAATCTCAAAGGAAAAATAATTGTGTGTTACATCTACCAGCAGAAATCACCTGCCTGACAAACCTGACCAGCTCCTGTTGCTTCTGCAGGTGTGTGGCTTGTTTGTTACTACACATGCACCTTTGGGACAGCCCAGGGATTCACAAGAACATCTGGTTCTGACAGATGTGTCTTGTAGCTGGACCAAACCTCCTGCTCAGGAGGGTGTATTTCCTGCAGGTCTACTCAACCAGGAAAGGTATTTTTCTTCCATGTCTCTTGAACCAACAGTGGAGATAGAGCTATAGAGCTGCTGTCATAAAATTTAGGAATGTACTTAGAAGAATCCAAATAAAGAGCCAAACCCCTTAGATTTCAGCTCATTAGATCTTACATTGTGTTACGTGATCTGAAGAGGTTAATGAAACTCTTCCAAACAAAGGTTCTGCCCAGCTGCATCCACTGAGAAACTCAGATGTTTAAGAGCAGAGTGATTTCTCAAAGGAGGCAGAGCCAGTCTCTCAGTTTTTCCATGAATTCTCTTTATTTCATGTATATGAGAAATCCCTCTAGTGGCCTGGTGCTTCTATGACATAGCAGCTGTTTGCTTGCAGCTGATCCTGCACATCAGTTGCTGCTGTTGTGTGAATTTTGGGTGGAACTCTTGAGGGATTATTTGAAAAGCTTCACAAGAAGGGTCTGAGACACTTTCAGATGAAAACCAGGTTAAAAGAAAAAAAGGAGATGGTATAGGGGTTTTGGGTTTATTTTGATTGGCAAGAAGGTGATGCTAAAATCTGGGAATTACACGAGGGCACATTAAGAGATGTTTTGCCTGTGGTATGTAGTAGATCAGGTTAAATGGTCTGTTGGACACCTTGGAATTTAACTCCTAAGAAACAATAGCTTCAGCAAATAAATTAAATAAGTAATTAGATTTCAATTTGTCTGCTGATACATCACATCTCTCTGTAAAATCCAAAGCCTCCAAAGACAGCCTCTGTTATTTTATGGGGAGTAGGTGCATCTTTTGTAATCTAGAAGTGCTTGCTGCCTGTTATCTGCTATTCCCTGGGTAGTGCTGGGGTTGTGGTTAGGACAGTGTTTATCCCTGGCAGAGGCAGAGCCTGGGGTTGGATTCCTGCACGCTCAGCTGAGGGTTCATTGAAGCTGGTCTGTCACTTTTTTCTCTGCTCTTTCCCCCTTCCCACAGCAATGCCTTTTTGGGAGGTATTCCAAAAATTCAGTTTTCCAGCCTTTGAATACCTCAAAGCCCCAGGGATCCAGAATGTCCAGGCATGGGAATGCTACTGGACAAGTGCTGTGGTGGGTGGAAGGGCTGTTGGAGTCAGAGCATGTCCCTGAGGGGACAGTCAAATCTAACACCTGCAGATGGGGTTGGATTGAAAAGCTTGTGCATTCATCTACTGGCAATGGAGATAGCTAGACTGGGAATCTTTCCCCTTGGAAAATGACATAGTTAGGAACCAAACTCTGCAAAATAAAGGCACCAGGTATTTTGTGGGGCTTCCAATTGCCCATTTTACAATTGAAAGACCTAAGTGCTTATGTCGTCTCTTTATTTACAGCCAGGTAGCGGATGGGGAAAATACTACTCCTCAAACTGCATTTGTGGTCAGGACTAAAGCTAAAAGAGTTAAAATAGGTTGTGCCTTTGCATTTCTCTCCACACCACATTTGCTGATGCTCAGCTCTCCCTAAGTTGTGTCCCTCCTGGGATTTACACCTCTGCACTGATGCTCCCTGAGATTTATCCCTCTCCATTGGTGCTCCCTGAACCCCCCCCAAAGAGGACAGACGGGCAGAAGGGAGGATTCTGATGTTGTTTACTGTAGTGGAAGCAATCCCATGCTTTGTTTTGTCCTTTTGTTTCCGTGATCTCATTTCCTTAGTTGGGGATGAGAAATACATGGCATTACTTCCAGAAGACTGCAGAGCCTTTAGCATACAAGATGAGAGGAATGTTAAGAACTCACTGTTTTTCTTTCTCTTCGCTTTGGAGTTAAGTCAGCCATCAGCATGAGTTGGAGTGCAGGTTCAGTGTTTCCCAAGAGGAGTTGTGTTCTGTGTTCCCCCCCAGCAGCCACGTGTGCAGCACATGTGGCTGTGCCTTCCTTCACGGCACAAGCCACGTGTGTTCCTGGAGCTCGGAGTGATGAGTGAGCTCACAAATGGGAGACATTCAGCTCCAGAAAATTTAGCTAGCCCAAAGTATTTGTAATTTAAAGCAGAAATACTTTGCTTTTGATTTTTTTTCTTCTCTCTGGTCCTAGTGTTTCACTGCTTTGAAACCCCCAACACTAGAAATTTAGAACCCCACCTTGAGAACCCTCAGTGCTGAAGGCAAAATGCTTGGATGGGAAGAGAGACTTTGCCTGTGAGCTTGTGAGGGTTTCTTTAAAGCAACACAGAGGAAAAATCTCCTTGACATTGCCACGGCCACAAATTTACCACCAGTCTGACAAATACACTGTGAATGTGCTAAGTAAACTAATCTACAAAAGCTGAATATCTGTAGTTTATTTCAGTGTGTATTTTGGAAGGACTGTTGGCTTATTTTGTCATTCCCAGCCCTGACACCCACTCCTTTTTTGGGACTTGTGAAAATCCATTAGTCTCTTTGCTTTTGTTTCCCTCTCTGCAAAATGAAGTTGCAGTGCTGCCTCAGTGCACGTTGAGTCCTTTTCTGTGGGTTGTGGGGCCTCTGACCCCTCATTCATATCACCCCATCCCCAAAGGGCCATTGAAGAGAGTACACTTTGCCATTCAGAGCAAGAACACTAAAATCTGATAGAAATTCAGAAGCTCTTAATTCATAAATGGATTGTTTCAGTCTAGCAAAGTGGTGTTTGTTGTGGTTTTCCCCCTCATATTCAGAATCCTCTCAGCACATGAAGTGGTGTCATCTTTTTGGCTGTTTCTTCATGGGAAATGTGATGGACAAAGTTGCATCCGGGAAAACTCCCTACTTACATCTCTAAAGGCTGAATACTTTTCCCCTGCTTCGCTGCAGTGGTTGTTTTTCTATTCTCTTAATTATGTATAAAACATTTTCAAACCTTTGCCAGCAAATATGACATAATCCATTTATTTTGAGACACCGCACCGGTCCATGCAATTCAGAGAACCTCTGTTTTCCAGGCCTACTGGCTACTTGAGGAAAACGAGGCCAAAATGATGAAGTCTCAAGTTCCATGCTGGCTTCAGCAGTCTAACTCTAAATTAACTCACCGATGACTAGAGATTTAGTTTAGTGCCAGTGAAAGCAAAGTTTGGCATAAACACCCTTATGCCAAGTGAAACCTGTGCCAGTGAGAGGGTAATGAAACCTGCTGTGTTTGTGTGCTGTGAATGGGCAGTAGGTCAGGAGAAATGGCTGGTCTGATGTTGTTCAATGCTATGTATTGTAGGTTGTAAGTGTATATTGTAGGTTGTAGGTGTATAGTGTAGGTTCAGGTGTATATTGTAGGTTGTAGGTGTATATTGTAGGTTGTAGGTGTAGGTTGTAGGTGTATACTGTAGGTTGTGTGGGTGCATTGTAGGTTGTACGTGTGTGTTGTAGGTTGTAGGTGTATATTGTAGGTTCACAGGGATTATGCGTTGGGTGGGTTATTAAACTGCCCATTCTGAGAGGGAAGGGCTGGTTGTATCTCTAGTGTTAACACTTTGGGTTTGCTTTTTTGTTGCTGATTCCCTCATCCCTGAACATAGGAGGTTAAATGACCTGTGTGTTCTGGTTGTGTTCCATTTCAAGGGTGTTCTCTGAAGCTCTGATGATCCCTGAAAAGGCAAAAGTCTTTTATTTGTGAGCCTGTGACTAATGTGGGGGGCTTTAACCTTGGCCATGCCACTTTGTGGAGTGTTAGTGGAACAAACTGCATCCTGGTCATGGCCCTGGATGGTCCTTTATGGAGCTTCTGTGTGATTGGGAGGTGGTGGAGACCAAGACTAGTGCAGGTGGTGAAGAGGAGAGTCAGTGAACTGTTTGGAAGATGGACATAGAGCAAAAGTCAGGCCCCAAATGTTAAATTCAGTTTAACAGTGCAGTGAAGATGTGATGCAGAGACTGACCTTCCTGGAGTCACTGAAGTGCTTGGCAACAGAGGCTGAGTGAATGATGTGCAGGAAGGGGCAGGAGGAGCCTCTAAAGCCTCAATGGGGAGAGCAATGTTATATAAGATCACAGAAAGTTGAAAGGGACCTTAAAAACGACCTTGTTCCAATCTCCCTGCCTCACCTTCCACCAGCCCAGGTTGCTCCAAGCCCTGTCCAGCCTGGCCTTGGACACTTCCAGGGATGTGTCTGCCCAACCTGTGCCAGGGCCTGCCCACCCTCCCAGGGAAGGATTCCTTCCCAATATCCCATCTAAACCTACTCTCTGTCCGTTTAAGGCCATTCCCCTTCTTCTGTCACTCCAGTCCCCTGCCCAGTGTCCCTCTTTAGCTCTTTTGGAGGTGTGCTCCACAGGTGGGTACTGAACAACAGCTAGAAAGACAACCTGGCTCCCAAACTGCCCCTCCTATGGTGCCCCTGAGGACTGGGGGAACCTCTTTCCTGCTGCAGAGATGAAAACTCTGTAGCCATTGGCATTTTATCATGTGGAGTCAATAACAAACCAGCTGGAACCATGTCAGACATTTGATTGATTTATTTTTAATTTTCCTGCATGACCTTTCCTATGTGGTTCTTTTCAATGCCCATGCAAACTGTAAAGCCAGTGCACATGCCTTGCCTTGAAGACAGATTGTCCTGACCTGCTCTCATCTTCTCCATTCATTTCCCTCCCATGTGGCAGGCAGCAGTGTCCTGGGATATGTGTTTTGTGGTCAGTCTTAGCTGTGTGTTCAGCTTCCTCCAGGTGGCTCCCAGCAACAGCAGCACTTTGAATAACTTTGGAAGAACCTGGAGAGAGTGTAAGTGGATTTCATGCTTTCTTCTTTCCAGCAGCATCTGGGACACAGCTAACTCTTGCTGTTGTGCTTTGGAGTTTCTTTGCTTGTCTTTTTTTAACTGTGGGTCAGATTCATAAGTGTCTTTAAAGCAGGAATCCTTCTCCTCTGATGGAAGGGACGTGTTAGCCCTGTGGTTCCTTGGAAGGTCAGGCTGGACAGGGCTTGGAACAACCTGGGAGACTAGAAGGTGTCCCTGCCCATGGTAGAGGGGTTGGAATGAGATGAGGTTAAAGGTCCCTTCCAACCCAAACCATTTAGGATTCTGTGATTTTCCACCAGCCTTGTACCTGAGGGACTAGGAGTGTGCCTCAGCAGGTGGCAATGTTAGATGGCATAAATAATGCCAACCCTGTACCAGCTGTGGCACCATTCACCCGCTGGTGGCACCTGGAGGTCGTGTCCTACAGCCTTGCTGTCTGCAGTGACTTTATGGAGCTGTGAGCTCTCAGGCCAGGCTTCCTCCTGGTTCCAGGTGTGTTCCTGTGTGTGCTCCTGGGGCTCGATGCTCTGAAGAAGAGAAGATACTGTGGGAGCAGGAGGAAGGGTCAGCTTGTCTGCAGCTCTGCTTGTGACCTCGGGCAGTGCCTGGATCCCTTGAGAAGCACAAAAATGTGGCAGTCCTCCTTGTGAGGAATTTGTTACAGGCCCCTGGTTGACTTTTCTTGCTGTATCTCCTGGTTTGGTTGTTATAGAGGCTCTAGGAGAAACAGTCAAGAAATTCACTTCTGTTTCTACTCCTCTGTGTCTGTACTAAATGTTATAAACACCTGGGATTTTATCATCCTTTCACTTGCCCAGTTTTCCTGTAAGCACCCAGTAATTCACAGCCTGCCCAGGACAGCAGCAGTGTTTATTATGTGCCTCTGCCAGCCTTGACCCTGTTAACAGTCTTGCACTGTAAGAATAAACTCGAGATATTTTTAGTGTCAGGGTTCTGTGAGTTTCCAGGTGCACAGTTGACTTTTTGTGCTGCCTGCTGAGACGGTGCTGGGGATCCCGAGGGAGGTTTTAACTGGGGGTGTTGGTTCTGGGGAGGGTGTTGGTGCTGACCTTTCCAACTTGTGAAAGGGCAGTGGTGCTCTGTCCACTGACTTGGTCTGCTTCTATAATCATAGAATCACAGAATGATTTAAAAGCCCATCTAGAGCCACCCCCTGCCATGAGCAGGGACACCTTCCACCAGCCCAGGTAGCTCCAAGCCCTGTCCAGCCTGGCCTTGGACACTTCCAGGGATGGAACAGCCACAACTTCTCTGACCAGCACTGGTAAGCGTGGTACCTGGTACAAATCCCCCATGTACCTGAGGGTGATGTCCTCTAGGAGCAGGGATGGAATTACCGTTCCTGGCTGGGCTTAGATTTGTCTGTGTTCTGTATCATGCGTTCCTGGTGGGAGCACAGCAGATCATGGGAGTGGAAAGTTTCACATGCAATGAGGAAAACCTGAAATTGTTTAAGTGCTTTTGCCTGTGTAAGGCGAGCCTGGAGCTCTCTCTCAGGGTCTAAACCTTTAAACTTGGCAAAAACTCCCTGTGTGAGAGCACGGCAAGAAGCAAACTGTTGCTTTGCCAACAATGCTCTGCGCTGGGATTTCTCCGTGCGTCTGCAACGATCCATTCATCTGGGCCGGGCTCCTGCCCAGCCCTCCCTGTGCCTAGACAGTGAGCCCTTTCATGGGGGAGAAGTGCAGAGTCAGATTTCGGAGGGTAGATCAGCCAGGGGATGTGTTTGCAGTGTGGGCTCAGCCAATCTCGTTGCTCTCAGCAGCTCCACCGCGCTGGAGCAAAGGAGGTGGACGTGCACACCGTTCGTGCACTGCTAGCAGACAGGAGCAGAGGGTGGCACTCCTCTCCTGGGGGACAGCTTACAGAGAGGGCCAAGAGTCCTTCAGCCAAATGCTGAGCAGCTTCCCCTGTGTCTCCATGTGTTTCATGATGACACACTTTTCATAGGGTGATGCAGCAGAAATACAGTACTGGGATCATTGTCCTGCATGCCCCAGGAGTGTAAGGAGACATCCCAGTGTCCCAGTTCAGCAAGCTGGGACCAGTTTATCACTGTGTGGGTGTGACCAAAGCTGTGCATTCTAAACCCTCTATTCAATTTCCATGAACTGTTACCAATGGACCATTTGCAGCAGCTGCCCAGGGCACACCTGACCCCTCAGGCTGGGAGCTGGCTGGGAAAGAAGTTTGTTTCTCCTGCCGGGTTACCTTTAAACCAGCACACTCAGCCCTCTGGGAGTTGTTGGGATGCTCCTCAGTGCTGATGATATTGCACTGGGAGACTCTGGTGGGGCTGCAGCATTTGTGCAGTCCCGAGCTTGGGATGGTGGCTGAGTCCAGACTTTTTGCCTTGCCTCCTAACTCACCTTTTTCAAGCCTTTGTGGGCAAGGACAGATTGCTGCTTCAAGTGGAGTGGACATGTACCCACAGGGCACATGTGTGTCTCAGCTCTTCTCTAACTCTGTGCAGCTCAGGAGGGGCAGTGGAGGAGCAGCACCGATCTCTGCCCTTTGTGAGCTGTAACAGGACCCCAGAGAATGGCTGGAGCTGTGCCAGGTTGGATCTCAGGGAAAGGTTCTTCCCCCAGGGAGTGGTGGGCACTGACCAGGCTCCCCAGGGCAGTGGGCACGGCCCCAAGGCTGCCAGAGCTCCAGGAGCGTTTGGACAATGCTCTCAGGGCCAGGGTGGGATTGTTGGGGTGTTTGTGCAGGGCCAGGGCTTGGACTGGTGATCCTGGTGGGTCCCTTCCAGCTTGGCATATTCTGTGATTCTGGGTGTTGACCAAAGAAGCCTTCTTGGAGGTGGGCACAGAAAAGGACGAGGTCCTATAGTCAGCAGTACAGCCTTAGTGTGGACCACTGCATGCTGAATGCTGTCCAAAAACCCACAAGAGGTGGAATTTTTCAAGCTCTAATTTAGTGTCAGTGTACCTGAATCCTGAAAATCCAGACGTGCTGAGCTGGAAGATCCCTCCCAGCATTTGTGCCACATTTTTTCAGAAATCACTGCACATGCAGGAAATGTTTCACTGTCGGCGTTTTCTTGGTGATGTCTCTGTGCACCTGAGCATGTGGGCAGGTAGGAACCCGCTGGAGACATCTGGAGAGCTTCTGCTGTTGGCCTGCTGCCAATCCTATTCAGCCTGCAGCAACAACAAAGGAATTCCTAGTCCAGTGGAGAGGTCTGGGTGGAAATCAGCCCTAAAGACAGACCTGGCCTCAAACAGATGTGTTGGGGTCACAGTTGTGTTGCAGGGTCTGCACAGGGGTTTGTTGAAAGCTTTGTAACAAAACCTGTGACTATTGGGCAGAGTGAAGGGTTTCCTCTGCCATCAGGAAATGGAGCTGTGATCTGAAGGTCACTCCAGAGGAAAGAAATCTTCATGTTTTGGTTATTTTTGCATCAGGCTGTGTATAAAGGTTGCAAGTTCCAGGGAGTCTGATGTGAAAATATTCAATACTCTTGATTTTCAGTGGCTGTTTTCACTTTGAGCATTTCCTGCCCTTTTAATCATATCCATTTTTCTCTCTCCAGAGACAAAATCTTTGTGGATAGCCAAGCATCCTTTGCCACTTTGCTTGTAGGAAGAAGAGTTTCTGGCTGGTTCTTACATTTCTTTTGCAGTTCTGCCCTATTCTGAAGCAGAACTCTTCTCCAAATGCTAAATTTGAGATTCCTCTCAGAAAACACAGGTAATGGCACACTCACTGAGTTCTTCTCTGGCTTGTTCTACTTTGAGATGCAAATTATTTTAGATCTGTAATGGCCTCACAGAAAAACTGGCTGCAAACCTTTGAGAAGAATGGCTTTATTGTTGCATGTCAGCAAAATTTTCACATGGAAGGGTCAATTATTGTGTAAAACTTGCTCAAGTGTCACACAAAACTTTCCACAGGTTTCCAGATCACAGAGCAGATTCTCAACTGGTAAAAAATGTTCTCTTCTGCTCCAGAATTAGCTTGGTGTGTCTCTTGCTGTTTTTTGAACTCCTCCTCATTAATTATACCAATTAAAATATTCTGTTTTCATTCTCTAACTTCTTTTGTTGTTTCTGTCAGCCAGCACTGAACAAGAGATGAAAAATCACTTTTTTTTTGTAGCCATTTAATTATACAGTATTTGGATTCCAGCAAGAAGTGTTTCTGTGTACGATGAAATGACTTTGATTAAGTCTTGTAGAACATGTTTAGAATGAAAATCAATTCATAATGAAAAGGAAGTCATCTTTCATATTTTAAGTCAAGAGTTCCTAGGAATGTCTTGCCTGGGAGGGTACCTTCTTAAACACTTTGGAAGAATGGAGCATTCCAGGCTCAACCATGTAACATTCAGCTAATTCTGTTCTCTCTAGGCTGGTGTAATCTGAAATAAGTATCCCTTTATTTTGTCCCCGCTTCCAAGGAAAAGAAGTCTGTCAGTGCTGTAGCAGTACTACAGTAATCAGTAAAGAGAGCTCTTGCCTTGCAGCGGTAATGGCAGGTTTTGACCTTTAACACAAGCTTGAAAAGGATGTGAAAGTTGGGGGAAGCTGGGGAGGTAAAGGAAGATGTGGAGAGGGATTTGGTTTTCTTTCCTGGCATGTTGCAAAACCTACTTTTACATTCTGAAAATCTCAGTATAGCATATGTACAGGACAAGGGTGAATGGCTTCAGACTGCCAGAGGAAAGGTTTAGATATTTGGATATTGGGAAGGAATCCTTCCCTGGGAGGGTGGGCAGGCCCTGGCACAGGTTGCCCAGAGCAGCTGTGGCTGCCCCATCCCTGGAAGTGTCCAAGGCCAGGCTAGACAGGGCTTGGAGCAACCTGGGCTGGTGGAAAGTGTCCCTGTCCTTGGCAGGGGGTTGGAATGTGATGAACTTTAAGGTCCCTTCCAGCCCAAACTGCTGTAGGATTCCATTACATTATCTGGGGAAATGAGGGACAAGAAAGGGAGGGATTTCTTGAGGTAGCATGGAAAGAGCGAAGGCTCTGGTACAATGGTATATACACATACATCTGTGAATCATCAATGGTGTACAATGGTATATACACATACATCTGTGAATCATTCCCTCACTTGGACTTGGAAGATCATTGAAGGCTTTGGAATCAGTGCTGCTGCCAGCAAACCCCATTAGCCACAGCTGCTGGGGCAGGGGAGGGAGGCAGGAGGGAGCCCTGAGCGTCGCATTCCTGTGCTGTGAGGTCCTGTTCTTGGGCAGCTGCCCAACCTGGAGAGCAGTATCTCTGCTCATGTTACTGGTTCCATGCTCCCACATAGCTCCCTGCCACTGCTCTGGGCTTAGATATCTTGGGGACCAAGTTAAAATAATGAAAAGCCAAAAGAAAACACTTCCAAAAGTCTGTCCTCAATTAAGGAAACCCTGGAACAAGTGCCAAGTCCCTGTGAAGCCAAAAAGTGTTATATGTGTGTTAGGATTTTGGCAACTTGTTTAAGTGCTTAAACAGTTCTTTAAGCTTGGGCTGAACGTTCAGGCCCTATTAATGAAGTGTGCAAGCAAAGTTCTGATTTTGTGACAGTGTGATTTAGAAGGTTTGGATCTGTCCAGAGGCTGCACTGCATTGTTGGGAGCTGCTCAGTGGTGTCTCATGGTGTGTTATCCCTCATGCCATTGATTCCTGGGAAATCTGGGGTACCAAGTCTTAAGGATTAATAGATCTGAAATATGGCTGGCAGACCAGGAATAGGAAATCATTTATTAACTGAGTCTCCTTGGTGCTGGATGAGCAAAACCCGTATCTGTCTGCTGGTGGGGGAGTGCTTGGAAAGACACAGGGAGCCCCTGCTTGGTTTCCTCCTGGTTTGAAAAGATCCTGAGCAGGAGAGTATGAAGTAGTTGAGAGTAACAACTCCATTTAGTTATCAAATGGTTTGGGTTGGAAGGAACCTTAAAAATCAACCCATGCCAACCCCTTGCCATGGGCAGGGACACTGCCCACTAGACCAGGTTGTTCCAAGTCCTCTCCAGCCTGGCCTTGAGCACTTCCAAGACCTTCATCACTTGCTCCTCTGTGGTAAAGACAGACATTTTCCCAACTGAAAAATTAAATCCCTTCTGCCGGGCTTCAGAAGTGTTTTGCCTCTGTCTTGTTTTGAGTTTTTCCCCTCCCCTTTAGGATCCATCCCTTCCAGTTTCTCTCCTAGCTGCACTGTTTGCTAGTCAAGGTAATTAGTCTGGTTCACAGTGGAAATTGCCAGTTTGGTGGGGTTTATACTTTGAATTCTTTTTCTAAGCCTGGCAGCATCCAGACAAAAAGGGCAGGCAGAAATGACTTGTCTGTTACTTTATTTACTTCTTGTTTTGGGAAATCTAAGTCCAAATTTGTGTTTGACTCATATTAGGACTCCTTGGCTGGACTGTGCCTTTTCAGTTGTTTCTGGAAGGGCTGAGCTCACACCCAGAAGGACCACAGTCATCAGGCAGAGCCTTGGTGACAGCTCAGCTCTCCTCAGAGCAGGGAGCTCTCAGGGCTGCCTGAAGGGACTGAAGACTTTTGCTGCAAGATCCAAACAATTCAGAGGTTAAAATTCACATCCTGTTCATCATCTGTCAGTAAAAGCCATGGGACCATTGGAGCCACTTGTTACTTGTGGCTAGGGCTGCATGAAGTGCTGTGGATTTTCTGATGCTCTGAGGCTTGAAACCTTTGGTGTTTGCCCAGAGCATCAGAGAACACTCCCTGTGCAGTGCCTGGTTGCTGCTGTGGCTCAAGGGTGAAAGGGGTTAGGAAGACACTGAGTCCTGCTCTGAGGGCTGAACTTTGTTTTTGAATGTTTGGGCACCTCTGTTAGCACAAGTTCTGGAACACAGCACACAGAAATGTGCTTCATCCACCACTTTGTTTTGAGCCTCTCTCTGCTTTATTGCTCCTCAGCTCTGTGGAAAATGGCCAAGAGGACCCACTGGTGCTTTTGTCACCAGTTTGTGTTTCAGTTGTTAGGAGTGATCTACCAATAGGCTTTCCATTGACTTGGGGCTTTGCTTTGGATGAGACCCTGTGGGATTAGGGCATGTGGCCAACCTACGGCTCTTGCTTCAGTGAAACTCAGTATTGGACTGCATCCTGTACTAAGGCTTGGGTGTGAATTGGATCCCTGGCTGCAGGTAAAGAGGAACCAAGGCAGATGGGTAAAATGGATATCCTTGGGGTTTCCTGGGACTTGGTTACATGCTCGACTCGGTTGTGCAGTGTGTGGACGCAGCAGGAGCCCTGGAGAGCCACAGGCATCCTCTCCATGGGAGCTCTTCTCAATGCAACCCCAACCATCAGCAGCATCCTGAGCACTGCCATCCTTCCTCTGTTCTCACTGGAGTGGTGGGAAGGGCCCACTCGAGCCTGAGTGTTCAGGTTTGGCACTCACAGCCACAAAGGGCGATCCCAACAACTTCTTCCAGCCCAGCAGTCTTCAAAGCACTGCCAGAAAGGGAAAGGCTCCTTCTTACAGTGTTCATTTCTGAGAGCTGGCTGCCTCCAGTCCCAACTCTGCAGCATGAAGTACTGACCCCTGTCCCTCCCACCCTGTGTGGCAAAGGGAAGAGGTGGTAAATGTTAAATTCAGGAGAATTACTGCAGGGCCCTGGCTGTGGAGTGTCCCACCACTTGGGTCGTGGAGTGACCCACGTTCTGACAGGCTGGCAGCACACAGGGTGGGTTTTGTCCTCTAGTATTTTTCCTACACAGAGGGTGAAGGGAAGAATTTTCTTCTCTGACCCAGTGATTGAGATAAATAAACTGTAAATATCTTGGAAGAGCAGGTTGCGGTGTGAAGAAGTGAGAAAGGGAACGGTTATTTTTAGTTTTAGTTCCTTATTTGAAGAGGAAAAGAGAACAACCATCAGAGCTTAAATCAGCTCCTCCTAGCAAACACAGTTTGAGGTGACATTGTCAAGCTAAAATTAGGAGCAGTTGGCAAAAGGAGCTGTTTTCCTCATCTGCTGCTACTCGTGTTACTTAATTAAAACAGTAGTTGCTTAATATCGTGCTTTACTTTTCCCCTGTTCATGATCCTTGGGTTTGTTGGGAGGGGTTACTTTGCTGAGCATGGACAATAAGGGCTTGTGTCCATGGTGTGCCTACTGGTTAATGCCAGAGTAAATATTGAAGTGGTGATAGTTATGCTGACAAAAGGCCCTATATGAACATTCTCACTCAAACTTTTCAAAAATTTAATGTGTGTTTAGTGTAAATGGGTTTAAATCTGAGTGGAAAAAGCTGCTGTGTTGCAGGAACACGGCTGTCCATCCACAGCTGTGTTCTAGTTTATTTATTAAACTTTCTTTTCAGAAAAGAGTGGCAGGAATTTTTTTTTTTACCTTGTCACTCCATTTTTTTCAGGCTTTAGATTGTAAATTTTGGAAGGCACCTTTTTTCTTTAATTAAACTCGAGATGTTGTTAGTCAGCTCTTGAAAATGAGGTTTCCACCCTTTTGGTGCAACCATCATGATGTAACCTGTCCCTTTTGAGAGAAACCAGCCTGCTGTTCCAGTCTTCTCCCCCAGACATTGGTTGCAGGCAAAGTGTGTTGGCTTTGAGAGGTACCTGCAGGGAAACTCTGGAAATTTCCTACAACCTCCACCTGGGAAGGAAGAACCTTTGGCACCAGTGCAGGTGTGTTTGATCACATCTGAAGTACCACCTCTGGTTTTGAGCCCCCTTGTTGAAGAAAGGTGTTAACAAACATGAGTGAGTCCAGTGAAGAGCCTTGAAGATGGTGAGATGTAGAGGAATGATGGGAGAGACTTGTGCTCCTTGCCAACCTCATCTCTCCTCTTCCTGTGCCCTTGTACCAGACACGCCTTCTCGAGGCTTCATCTTGTCTGCATGAGTGTTTCCAACTGATCCTCTCAAAACCCATGATTGAACCTGATGCCAGGTCAACAGTAATGCTGGTGGGCTCACACTCAAATAATGATGCTGTGGTCACCAACCTGCTTTCAAAAAATACACCAAGAAATCTGGGCACTGCCTTAGCCCGAGGGCCATGCAGGCATTTGAGCTGTGTCTTTGTTAGGATTCACACATTTTCAGGCTGGCAAACCAAAGACAGATTTGCAGGTGTAGCTGCTCAGATACGAATGGAATCTGTCTGGAGACTTGAGCTGGTGCAGAAGCAAGAAAGGAAGCCTGCAGAAACTCTGCAGAGTAACATTAACAGAGCTCTTCTATAAAGTTAAAATAAGTTGCATTAAGACTGTTTAGATCGGGCAGTTTTTGGGAAATGTGTATTACTTAATAATTAGCTGTAGCTGTGTGATGTCAAATAGTTTGCATGGTGTGTGTAGGTTTTAAGATTGTGTGTAACTGTGTGAAAAAGTAGCTCTGAATATGGTCCCTCCTGAAACTTAAATATCCTTGCACAAGAACAGTTTAAATACTGTTAATGTAAACATAATTGTCTCTTCTTCTTCTGCTCCTCTTTCCTTCTCTCCACAACTACCAGTAACTGTAACCCATGATGAAGAGGAGTGAGAAATGAAATGCCAAGAAAGAAAAACCCATAAAATGAGAGGCAGTCAAGTGATTTATTTCACAATAGGGGTTGAAGCCCCTGCAAAGCCCCTGAAAGGCTCAATCGAGAACTGTGTCTGTGGAGTTCAGGCATCATGACAGTGTCTCAGTGAGCTCCCTACCAAGTGCAGATCCTGGACCAGAAAAGGACCAGAGGATGTAGTAAAAACCCTTTTCCAAGACAGGCAAGTGAGGAGAGGTGATAACGTCTTGTGAGATGCGCTGTCACCATCAAGAGCACTCACAGGACATGCAGAGGAGGCCTTGGTTTGTGCCACACAATGTCTCCCCTGTGATTGTACTTGACTCTTACTTCATCACATGAGGGGTCTCATCCCGTGGTCTTAGATGTGTTGGCTGCTCTGTCCATGTGCCTCAAGCTTTCCTTCTGTCATCAGCCAGGGAAAGGATGGTCAGTTTTCCAGGACTGGGGAGATGTGCTCCAAGGACCACCACCCTGACAAGGGATTAAGAACAAACAGGGTCCAACTGGTCCATCCATCTGAGGTAGAGCACTGAAGTTTTAACTGCGTGCTTGGTTTCTTGAGGTGCCACAAACTGTCCGTCGATTATGTGGAGTGTCCTGATGTGCCTCTCATGGCTTGAGGAGCTCTGGCTGCCACTGAGAAGTCCTGCTTGCATTTTTATTTGCCTGTTTTTCTTGTGCAGGGGTTGTCATTAAAAAAAAAAAGAGGAAAAAAATGAAGTATGTGTGTGTTTTTTCCACATGGTGCTATTGCAAACACCAAGGCTGTGGTTTTTTTTCTGGGAGGAAAGGTGGATTGGTTCAGATTCTAGAATAGGAGTCAGTACTGCTTCTGTTTGACCTTAAAGTAATTATTCTGGAACTAATAGTGATAATTGCTTTGGGGTTTGGTTGGTTGGTTGGTTGATTTTGGTGTTTGGGGTTTTTTTTAATTAATTTTTTTTACTTTGGTTTGGTGGGGTTTTTTTTTGATTGGTTTGGTTTTTGAGGCTCAAAGCTGGAAAAACAAAGGTTTGCCAAATTACTAGTCATAGGGCTTATTTCATCCAGGGCACAACAAACTTTATTGCCTTTGAGAACTTCTGGACTTAGAAATGGTGCTGAGTGGATAGTTCTGGAGAGAGCAGTCTGTCCTTTGTGCCAGAGCCTTGTCTCACCAATACCTTCAAAAGGTCTAATGGGATTTGAATTTACCTTCTGTGTTTCATCATTGCAGCTTGGACTGCAATCATAAAATCATTCCATTTTTCTTCTAGCAGATTGCTTGTGGTGAGATCTAGAGATTGCTTTAGCCTCCCATTCACATGGTTCACATGTTAGCTCTTGGGGTCTTCCAAGGGGAATTTTGTCAAGGACCTTTTGCCTTACTAGGAGCAGGATGGAGAACTCCAGATCTGATGTGAAGAGCATCTTTCAGCCCCCTTGTTGTGCCTGGAGAAGCAAAGAAGGTCTTGTAACTCTGCCAGCCATTGTCCTTCAACTTTAAGGATTCTTCTGCCAGTCAAAGTTTGGGTTTCATGAAGCTGCTCTGAGCAATTGAGGAACTGCCTTCCATCGTGGTAATAATGTTCTCTGAAGCAGACTGACTAAGTTTTTATCTTGTCAAGGAAATTTGTGTTTGGTTTGTGAGCTCTGGGTTTCCCGTGCACATCCCTGCAAACAGCTCTCCATTTGATCCCTTTTGGGCTTGTGTGTGCACGAAGTCCAATGGAAAGGGATCTCCTGGCTGAGATGGGAGCAGCCAACGTAAATCTGAGATTAATTTGACATGTATGCATCTGAAGCTTCCCCTTTCCCTCCCCAGACTGGAGCAAATCCCTTCATGTGTCCCCATGAACTTAGGTCTGGAATGAGATGAGGTTTGCTGAGGGGAAGAAGCACATGGACCTGACTGTGGGAGCTGTGTGCTTACCTAAGGGGTTTGCAGGATCCTTCAGGTTAGTCTGGACCTGGTGAAGAGGATGTTGTGAGATGAACTACAGCGGTCATCAGAGTGGCCACCATCACCTTGGCTTCATTTGTGTGATGCCTAATTGCAGGGTGGTCCCACTGTATAGCAAGGCCTTCTTGGTGCCACTGAAGCTCCAGTGAGGACCATGAACATAAAGCCATTTTCACAGTTCTCTGGTATTTTAGGAATTCTGGAGCTGACTCTGCAGCTGGAGTGTGGGAGGAAAGCAGAACACTGGTGGCTGCAGGAGGCTGAGGAAGTGTGTGAAAACAAGGGCTCAAGGGGATGAGCTTCATCCATGAAATATATGGAGCAAGTTGGACTTACACCAAGTCAGCACTGTGACTGTTTTAGTCCACATTAAACATCATTGCAAACTAGATATACAATGCAGTCTGACTCAGGGTCTTGGTCAAAAGCAATGACTAAGCCTAGCCTTGCTCCGTTATAGGAGAGCAGTTCATAACACAGGAATCAACCTCTCTTCCCATGCTGAACTCTCATTATTTGTTGTTTCATTAGAAACAGGAATTCAACAAATAGTCTTCCTGACCTTAAGTGATTGTAGTGTTTTGATAATAAATAAACTGAAAATCTAATTCTTGATTCTTTTAAAGCATGGAAATGATATCTTCTGGTGACATGAACTAAAAAGGGTTTTCATCCGTAGGATCATACACTGAATTGGGGTGGAGGTATTTTCCTGATTCAGCTTTGCAGTAGCTCTAGGGTTTGAGATGAGCCCCCTTTCTCCCTTCTGTGTGCCCTCTCCTTACTATAGGCAGCTCTGGATTGAAGCAGGTTAGAGAATGCTCTGGGAAGTGCCTTTGAAGCCAGAGGATGCAACAGGAGCTCTGTAGCAGCTGGGGGAGCTTCCAGCACCCTCCCCTGAGGGATGTGTTCCACACTGTCTTTACTGTCTCCACGGGATCTTTTGGGAGTATTTGCACTCCCAGAGGAACATGAAGGGATTTCAAATTCTCAGTGGAGGCTGCTGAGCTGTGCCCTGCCATGGGGTTGTGCTTTCCTGCCTTTCAGCTACAAAAAATGAGCGGCCCTTTCACTGGTGGGAGTTTGTGGTGGAATCTGCCATGACCAGGTCGTGGATGTGCAGAGTGGTCCCAGGGAAGGGTGTGCTGGGAAGGAGCAGCTGGGATGGGACTTGGCTCGCTCACCCTGTGGCCCAAGGCTGGAGGATCGCAGGCAGAGAGGAGCCTGTGGCCCCTTGGGAAGTGTTTCCATGTGATTGCTGTCAGAGACGTGGATCTGTGCCTCCTGTTCCAGTCTGAGCAGCTCTGCTACTCAACCCTGAGGAAAAACCATTCCCTCTGTTAGCAGCATGTTCCCTTATTAACCTGTTCTTTTCTCAACCCACAGGGTTTTTTCCCCTTCCCTGATTCTCCTCCCCATCCCACAGGGGAAGGGTGAGCAGCTGCGTGGCTCGGAATTGTCAGCTGGGCCTAAACCACAACAGCCTTTCTTGTCTTTTCCAGTGATAAAGCAAGTGATAAGGCAAAGGACCTAAATCTTGTGTTAACAGGCTTCCTCTGCTCCTGCTTTCCCAGGGCAGCCACTGACCACAATGTTGACAACACCACAGCAATCCTCAGGGAGTGGCTGAAGAATGTGCAGCACCTCTACCATGATGTGGAGTGGAGACCAATGGAGGAACCCCAGTGAGTACCACAGTGAGGACCTGACCTGGCTTCCAAACCAGGAGGTGTACGAATTGTCCAGCCATTAAAATGTGGATTATTTATTTTGTGGGGTCTGCCCCATTAGAATTGTATTCTAATGGAAAAAGGTAAGGTGAGCTCTCCATGAGGAGATCTTTGACTTCAGTAAAGCAACTCATGCAGATCTTCGAAGAAAGCGTTTTCCATTCAGTTGTTCAGTGTCTGCAGCTGCTCTCTCTGCATGGTAAACAAACCACACCAAGAGTTACAGGGAATTAAAACTCTCATGCTTTATTTACAAGGAAGCAGAGAAATCATAGCCCATCCCCATGACATCTATGAAAGTTTTGAGAGCTAAATTTAATTCAGTGTATTATGCCTTTGCATGACTTGCAGGACCATTGCTTTGAAATATGATGTGCTGGAGTTTTATTGCTTATTTTTTGTTTATTTTTAAGATCAGCTGTTCCTGGTTTTGTTTTGTTTTCTGTTTCTTCCATCAAGGAAAATTACATCAGTTTCCCCTTCCTTTAGGTTTGTTGTTATTTTCAAGGTCCTCAGTGCAGTGGTTGAGTATTTGTGATACAAATCCACAGGGAATGTTGATTTTTATTGACATTTTTAATCCTTGCATTGGAATTGAGTTTTTTTCATCCTGTCAAACTTTTTCACTTATTGTTTTTTAAAATCTTTTCTAACTTCTGCAAAAAGCTTTTGACATTTGTAGCTCTGAGTAGTAGTCCTGGATTTTTATTCCACAAAGGGATCTATCCCTGACTTTATTTATATCTTTGCTACAAAGCCTTTGCTTTTGGACCTGATCTTGAAAACAGTGCCATGCTCGTAACTTAGTGATGTGCTGGGGCTCGTGGGGTCAGGTGTTGGGAGATTGAAGGGCTGTTCCTGGGAGGTGTTAACAGTTCCTAATAATGCCTGGACCCTCCTGGGGCCTGGATTGCCTTCATCCTCACATGCCAGCTGTGCTGATTCTGCAGGGCTGAAGGGAACAGGATTTACAGCCCAGCAGAGGGCAGGTGAGTCTGTACCAGAGGGTCAGACAGGGTGTGCTGGTTTAAAGGGAAACCGTCAGGAGAAAGGAACCCAACACAAAAGAGATTATAAGGCAGAGTTACAATTTAATAACAATATTACAATAAATGCAATGCCACAAAGAGAAATTGGGTTTAACCCACAAACCCAGCAGTCTAACCCAGCCCCCTGGGGCACAAACACAGTGGGGTTTGTTGGCCCCTGTGCTGAGCCCCACGTGGTTCCCCTGAGTCCAAAGGAAAAGGAGGTGAAAAACCTGTTGGTGCAGATGATGTCACAGTGTGGTCAAGAGTGGTGGGCTCCTCCTGTCAAGGGTCTGGTCCTCCTCTGGATCCCACAAGTGGTCCCTCAAGTCCCCAGACCCCCAGATTCTCTCCCCTCAGGTGCAGGTGGGAGCCCCCAGTCCCTCCCCCAGGGCAGGGAGTTCCACACTGGGGGATCTGACTCTGGGAGTCAAGGGGGGATTTTGGAATCGTTGCTGGCCCCTGAGCAGAGCTGAGCCCTCAGGTGGGTGTGGAGGTGCCAAGGAGTCCCTGGAGGGGAGTTCTCCCAGCTCCTCTGCCAGGCTTCTTTCCCAGCCAGCTTAGATCCTGAGGGGTCAGGTGTGCCCTGGGCAGCTGCTGCCAATGGGCCATTGGTACCAGTTGCTGGGCAAAGGACCAGAGGGTTTAGAATGCACAGCTTTGGTCACACCCACACAGTGGTGCTGGTTGCTGAACCAGGACAGTGGGGTGAATCAGCCGCAGTTCATTTTGGAGAGGGACCCTCTGCCCAAAGAGCTCCTGGCTTGGCTGCTGCTGCATTGCTGGGTCATCAGGAAATACAGTGTCACTGCTTGTTCCCTGGTGCCCTCTGTGCTCATGCCAGCACTGAACTTCAAATTATTCTCCCTCAAAACCTCTCCTGGGTTGCCTGAGGTGACCCTTAACACTGGTTTTCTTTCAGAGTGAAGGCAGCAAAGGGAACTCACTTTCTCTCTCCCTCCCTTTGTTTTTCGGGGGTTTTTTGTTTGGTTTTTTTTTTTTGCCAGACATGCTTTTCTGTCGATTTTTTTCTTTCTCTAGGTCTTACCCAGAAGAAATTGGTCCCAAACACTGGCCAAGCTCCCGGTTCAGCCACGTGATGAGGCTGCGCCAGGCGGCCCTGCGTGCCGCGCGCGAGAGGTGGTCGGACTATATCCTGGTACAGACACGCTTTGGGTTCTCCACTGCCTGTGGCATTGCCTACAGGAATGTTTTGATTTTGGTAGAAAATTAAGATGTTAGTTAAGGAAACAGAGTAATGCTACATCTGTAGCTTTGAGTGCACTGCTAACTGATACTGTTAGTAGTTAGTGTTAAGCATGTTACGTTACAGAATAGAGCAGCAATTAAGTTTCTGTTACTGGCTTATGGTAATGAATGGGAAGATTTTAAAGCCATGTGTTGTATGAATTTATCTGACAAAAAAGAAAAAAGAAAAAAAAAAGAGTGAAAGAATTGAGAGTGAAAGAGTGAATGATGGATGAAGGTAGCTAAACAAATTGCCTCAAAGATGGACTATAGATGGACTATAACTGGATGGTTTTAACCATGGTGAAGACTGGATTGTTGATTTTTGTGATCGTGATAGATGTGCTGCCAATAATACCAGGCTCAGTTAGTCTTCTGCTAAGGGCCCTCTAGAAGACTGGGGCAGCCGTTTTTGTGGCACAATTACACAGAGGGGGAATTGTGGGGATGACAGTGTGTGTGTGGATCTCCTAATGTCTGATCTCCTAATGTCTCCTAATCTCCTAATGATGAGTGCACCCTTAAGGAGCAGAGAGCCACCTGTAGAATGTGAGATACCTTGCAGCCAGTGGAATGCTTCCATGTATGCTTGGCTGAGTGACTAACCAATGGTGTGCTGGCATGTTACAAGAGTAGATAAAAGGGGAAGCTGTAACTAAAAATAAAGTTAAGTTGTAAGCCTTCTGATCAAGCTTTCTGATGCTGCTGAGCCTGATCTCTTCTGGCCCTCATTAGCCACCCCCATTACCCCTACAAAGGGTGATCCCAACAGCTGCCCTCAGGCCAAAGTTTTTCAGGTGCTCAATTCAGTACTGGAGACTGTTAAAAATTTTCTTTCTATCTAAAGACAAAGGGAGATGTTGTGGGTCATTTCTCCAGAGGCTTTGCAGGCAGGGAGGGGAGTTTGCTCAGGGCTTTCTCCATGCTTGAACATAGTCCTGGTGGTGGTGGTAGGTACATGCAGGGGTCCCCCAGGTTGAAACCCACCCCATGAATGGTTTTGAAGATGTGAGGAGATGCTGCCCTTGGTCACTGCAGTAGCAGTTAATGAGGCTGTTCCCACAGCCCCTGAGCAGGGTGAGGGTGTGAGGCCAGTTGGAGTTGGTCCTGGTCCTTTTTGCACCATGAACTTGTCCTGAATTTTCAGCAATGTTATTTTCCCTTATCCCTGTGCTGGTGTAATATTGTGTGGAGTCAGGGAAGCTCCACATCTTTGCCCATCACATTGCTCTGTCCTAGGATCAGCTGCCCCTGGGCTTGCTGGTAACAACAGTGTGCCCTCAAACCCTCCAGCTCACTGTTGCTGAGGTTTTCTTTGGCAGCCATTGACTCATAGAATCGTTGAGGATGGAAAAGACCTCTAAGATCATTGAATCCAACAATTAACCCAGCACTGCCAAAGCCACATCCATGCAGCTTTTAAATCCCTCCAGGGATGGGGATTCCACTGCTGCCCTGGGCAGCTGTGCCAGGGCTGGACAATCCTTACACTGAAGAAATTTCCCCCAATATCCAACTTAAACGTCCCCTGGTGCAACTTGAGGCCGTTCCCTCTCCTCCTGTCCCTGTTCCTGATCATGTGCCTCTGGCTGCCTCCTGTCCAGGAAAGTGTCAGGGGAAGCACATAATTTCATCTATGAACAAATTTCTTTTTCTCTTCCTTCTCTAGTTTGTTGATGCAGATAATTTACTGACCAACCCAGAAACCCTGAAGCTGTTGATAGCAGAAAACAAGACACTGGTGGCACCAATGCTCGAGTCTCGCTCCCTCTACTCCAACTTCTGGTGTGGCATCACCCCCCAGGCAAGTGACCTCATGCAGGCTGGTAGGTGACTGTGTGAGCTGTGTTCTCAAAGGCTTCCTGCCCTGTATCTGTGGGGCAATGGGCATTGTCTTCTGTTCTGTGGGCTTTCCCACCTGCTTCTGTAGTGTTCTCCTTCTGAACAGAAGCTGCTGTAGCTCTGAGGTGTGCAGGGGTGGTGTTAACATGTGATGCAATCACACTAACTACACAAAAAATACTGATATGCAGACCAGAATTTTTTTTAGGTAGTTCCATATGTTTCTGTAATGGCCTTAAAAACTCCTGGTGCATAATTTTAGACTAGCTTTCCTGTATAGTGATGTTAATCCAGGAGGAATGTGCTTTTCTTTCCACAACTCTCCATTGTGTATAAGTTATTTTTCACACTTATATACAGTGGGCAACGCCCTTTACCTTGTAGGGAGTGTGTGTGCTGAGGTGTTTTTATAACTGGTACTGGTGCTGAGCCTAAAAATCAGAGTTTCTTGTTACCTTTTTTAAACCACAGGAAGTATCAGGAACAAAACCATGTTAGAAAATAATATTATTTTTAGAGCCAGAAGGAGGCTGAGCTGTCACTTTACAAGCTGACCTACACCACTGTGGTGTGTATGTGTAGCTGGCAGGTAAGTCCCCACCTAGTCACTTGCTGGGTCCTGCCTAGTGGGATGAGGGAGCAAATTGGAAGGGCAAAAGCAAGAAAAAAACCCAAATGAACCCAAAACCAACCCTCATGAGTGGAGATAAAGGTAATTTAAGAAGTGAAGAGGGAAACAACCCCTAACAAATGATGCAAACCCAGCACTATCCAGTCTGCTTTAAAGAACATCAACTGCCTCCAACTGCCACGTGTCTTCTGGAATAGCAAGAGTATGTCTTCTCTTGAAAAATGTCCCTGTTTGCCCTGGAAAGCTTAAGGATTTCCTTCTTAATTCCATGACTGAGTCTTGTTTCCTTGTTCATAAAGGTACTGCATAGACAAATGTGTTTAATCCAGAGCATCATATGCATCCCTGAGCTTCCCTGGTGCAGGCTCCACTTTCCTGCCCTACCATACCCTCTTGCTTTATTCCAGAGACCTAATCTGATATTATTGTTCTTATTGCTGCAGTGAAATAAAGAGCAAACTCCATTTTCCCATTTCTTTATCTGGCTCAGAACATCCTTGTAACTTCCCAGTGTTACCAGGGACACCAGCAGGGATCAGAGGCTGGATAAAAACATAACTGTACTGAGTCAGAGGAAAGGTCCATCTGATAGTGGTAGTTCCCTGCAGATGCCTAGGGAATAGTATAAGAATATGGAAAAAAGTGTGTGATACTTCCCCAAATACTTCTCTGTCCTCTGGCAATCCTCTTCTGGTTTTTTTAGGAATATACTTGTCTTTAAATATCTCAGGGATTTTTTTCTTCTCCAAAAATCACTGTCTGAATCTGTTTTTTGGCACCTACACTATCTTATAACAAGGAGTTCCACAGTTCCAGCTAAGTAATTGAATAAAAATAGCAGAAAAAGGTCCTGAACTTTGCAAATTCTTGGGAGGTAAGTATGGAGATAAGAAAAAGACTGCAGGGAGGTGTGTTTCCTTGTTTCAGATTTAGGTTTAAAATGGAGATACAAATTTCTTTGTGAAGGTATTGAGTGTCCTTAAAGTTTTTAAGGCTAAGTCCCGAGTCAGCCAGGTTTTCCAGTGATGTAAATCAGCACAGCTCCACAGGCTGAAGTGGATCTCTGCCCCTGTGCACCCAGTAGGAAGTTCCCATCATTACCAGTGTTAGCTGAGAAAAGGAGAGGGAAAAGCCTTGTGGCAAATGCATCTTGTAGAATTTGGTGAAAGAAAAAACAACTACTCAAGTGAACAGCAAAGTTCCTCTTTTATTCTTCATTTTCTCTTAGTTGCTCCTTCTTGTTTCTGTGTGCAGTCCCAGGGCTTTCTGTGCTCAGCCTTGCTCTCCCAGGGGACTTGAGGAGGGAATAACAGCTGGAGCACGCCCTGAAACAGGGCCTCCCTCTGGCACTGAGCCATGGCAAGCCAAACCCAGCTTCAGGCAGCCTGACATGCAGCTCTCACAGAGCAGACCTTGGGAGAGAGCTCAGCAGCAGCTGCATGGATTGGAGTTTCATGGGAGACAGTCAGGAGAGCCAGAGCACATTTGTGGGTCATTTAAACAGCTCCAGGGAGTGTGGGGACCTGGAACACAGACCAGGAGTGTGGGGACCTGGAA
>JAJPCS010000172.1:1551989-1731111 GCA_021164005.1 Willisornis vidua nigrigula
ACAGTGATGCAGGATGTCCTTGGGGGTTACAGTGATGCAGGATGTCCCTGGGGGTTACAGTGATGCAGGATGTACCTGGGGGTTACAGTGATGCAGGATGTACCTGGGGGTCACAGTGATGCAGGATGTCCCTGGGGGTTACAGTGATGCAGGATGTACCTGGGGGTCACACTGCTGCAGGATGTCCCTGGGGGTTACAGTGATGCAGGATGTCCTTGGGGGTTACAGTGATGCAGGATGTCCCTGGGGGTTACAGTGATGCAGGATGTACCTGGGGGTGATGTCTGAGCTCTCTCCTCTCTTTCAGTCGATCGTCCTCCCGTTGAACCCTCTCAGTACATCTCTGTTCCTCCGAAGCACCCTGACAAGATGGGATTTGATGAAGTAAGGAGCCTGTTTGCTGTTTATTGTCTTGTCTTCCCACTCATCACCTGGAGGACCTGGGTTCTCCCTGTAGCCGAGCTTCCCTGTACTTCCCTTGGAGTATGTTATCTTTTGGCTTAGTTACCTGTTTCTGATTACTCACCTTTTGGATGGAAACGTTTTGCAAGGAGGAAATTGCCATCCTTATATGGCCAGAACTGCTGAGCTCAGGGAAGCTGAAGGGAAGGGCCTCAAGGAGTGGTCTGATGTTTCCTGTGGTGAAAGGAGGCTGATCAGGTCTGTGGGCACTTGGTATCTGCTACAAGACCCCTGTTTGAACAGGCAGATTTGGGTGTAGGGGCAGTGCCCAACGAACCTTTGGTCTTCCTCTCTTGTTGGTATGGATGTGGGGCTTGGAACGATCTGGTCTAGTGGAAAGTGTCCCTGCCCATGGCAGGGAGTTGGAACTAGATGGTCTTTAAGGTCTCTCCCAACCCAAACCATTCTGTGATTCTGTGTTTTAATGCAGCCAGGAGGAGATGGCAGAAGTGAGGCTGAAAACCAGGTTATTTAATTCTGCACTTCCTCTACATCTGACTCCACAGAGCAGCTTGGCTGTCCTTCCATCTGTGACAGAAACTGGCCCTATGGCCCTATGGCCTCTGGTTTCCAGAGGCAGGAGGGAAGGATTTCACTCAACCTCAGAGGGACACTGAAGGGCCCAGAGCAGCTGGGTGGGTGATCCAGGTTCACCGCTGGGTACCCCCAGGAGATGTGCCAACCATACAGAGGGAGAAGGGTTGAGAGGGATCTGCCATGCTTTGATTTTCTGGTGTCTGTGTTATTCCCAGGGCCAGCAACCCCTGCGTGTGCAGCTGCCAGGGAGGCCTTGGCACTGTGACCGAGGGGTCGTGGGGATCAGGGAGCTTTGTCTCCTTGGGGTATTCTGCTCCATCTGTTTGTGTGACTGGTAAAGCTGAACCTGATCCTCCTGCCTGGTGTATCTGAGCATCTGTGTTTAGGGCACAGCTGATTCAGGCTTTTCCCATGTTTTACTTTGTGCCTGCTCTTTATTTATGTGATTTATTAGTTTTGCATCTGTCCTGAGCTGGAATTCGTTCCGCTTCTTACTGGGATGAGGTTTTGCTCCATGGGCTACAACACTGCACTTTTTCTTGTCTTTCTGGAACTGAAAAATATCCCTGAGCCTCTGAGGTTTACCTGCCACGAGGGCTTCAGTCCTCAGCCCTCCAAAGTCTCCTTGAGGCTTGGATGGAGCTCTGCCCAGACATCTCTGTTCCCAGCCTTGGCTCTCAGCAGCAGTGTCTCAGTGCCTGAAGTAATTGCAAAAATGCTCTTTACCATGACCTTGTACTTGGATGGTGACCCTGCTGATGGTCCTCAGTTCAGGCAGGGACAGCATTGTGGGTCACTGTTCCTGTGGGACTGAGGCTGCAGATGGCTGTGTTACTCTGTGTTCAATATAAACCTAAACATCCTGCATCTTTAGAAATTATAGAACTTCTGTTCATCCTCAAAGAGCAACTTTCCCCCATGGACATCCATCAGAAGTAGTTATTAGAAAGAGAGCAAAACCAAACTCAAAACCAACTCCAATTTTTGCACAAATTCAAAAGAGCATGGAATAAAAAAACACCTGGTATTTTCACAAGACCTGCTTTTCCAGAGGGGCTGCTGGAGGAGAGTGGATCAAGGCTTCTCCTCTCCCTCACTGCCCAGCCAGGAGGCTGATGTCTTTCTTTTCTACCCAGATTTTCATGATCAACCTGAAGCGTAGGAAGGACAGGAGGGATCGGATGCTGCGGACTCTCTATGAGCAGGAGATTGCAGTCAAGGTAGTGGAGGCTGTGGATGGAAAGTGAGTTTTGGCTGGGGTTAATGGTGTTTTCAAAGAGTGGGATGTGCTTAACTGCTTCACAGCATCTCCTTGGATGCCTTGACCTCCTTTTGGTGGGGCAGGGTGGGCTGAGAGGGGAGGCAAACACTGCTTTTATCTGCCTGACAGTCTGTTTGGGGCAGTTCTGCTCTGTTTCTCTCTTCTTTTGCAATTAGTCAGTCTCTGTGAGAGAACCAGGGCAGGGAGGTTCAGACTAAGGTGAAAAGCAGGTTGAAATCATACTGATTTCTGTGACTTGAGCATTTATGTCCTGGGAAGGTTGCCCACCCCTGTGCTACAGAGCATTTTGCTGCAGCTTTAACCCTGACCCAGCCCTTCCCCAGCTTACTCTAAGGTTTGGAGCACAACCCTGATGAGGAGCAACTGAGAGGGCTGGGGGGGCTCAGCCTGAAGAAAAGGAGGCTCAGGGGGGACCTTCTGGCTCTGCAATCCCTGCCAGGAGAGGGGAGCTGGCGGGGGTCGGGCTCTGCTCCAGGTCACAGGGACAGGAGGAGAGGGAACAGCCTCAGGCTGGGCCAGGGGAGGGTTACATTGGATACAGATTTGTCAGGCCCTGGCACAACTACCCAGGGAGGTGGTGGAGTCCCCATCCCTGGAAGTGTTCAAAAATTGTGTAGATGTGGCACCTGGGGACATGGTTTATGGTGGGCTTGGCAGTGCTGAGTTAATGGTTGGACTTGATGTTCTTAGAGGGCTCTTCCAACCGAAATGATTCCTTGATTCTAAAGTGTGTTCAGATCATTTTATAATGAAAAATCAGGGTCTGCAGAAATGTTGTGTTTGTGCATTGCAGAAAGGCCTCAGACTGGAGCCCACATGCCACCTAGTGGTCTTGGAGACTTGGGATCCTATCAAGGATGGGAAAATAATCTTAGCCAAGGAAAATAAACTTAGGCTAAATAATCAAAGGGAAATAATCGAAACTAAGCACCTGACGTGCTGATGGTCCCACAAGAAGTACTTGGCAGAGTTAAGGAAAATTGATGGTCTCATGAGAAGTCTTTGGCAGAGTTAAGGATATGAGCTAGACTTAGAAATGTATTTTCCTCAATGTTTTTTGAGCCAAACAAGTGCAGGAATCTCTCAAGGTGTGGCTTTTCCCTGAACATGAGCAGCATTCTCCACATTGTGCCTGTGTCTGGCTTGAATTGACTTGTGTCTCTGAACTGCTGCTAATCCTCTCTCCTTTCCCAGAGCACTGAACACAAGTCAGCTCAAAGCTCTCAGCATCGAGATGCTGCCAGGGTACCAGGACCCCTATTCCTCCAGGCCACTGACCCGAGGAGAGATTGGCTGCTTCCTTAGCCACTACTACATCTGGAAGGAGGTATGGAGTTTGGGAGCCCTCACATTCCTGCAGGAAGGTGCTGTGTCCTGGTGCACAGCCAGTCCTGGGGCAGACCATGAAATCTGGTACGGCTTTCTGGAAGTGTAGAATGGAACTGATTTCCTTGGATTACAGGGGTTTTCTGGAACACAGTGTTCAGCTTTCAGATCTCCCCTTTCCCCTTCTGCAACCTAGAGGGGCTACCAGAGAGCTGGAGAGGGCCTTGAGACAAGGGCACTGAGTGACAGGATGACAGAATGGCTTCCCACTGCCAGAGGGCAGGGTTAGATGTGGATATTGGGAAGGAATTATTCCCTGTGAGGGTGGGCAGGCACTGGCACAGATTGCCCAGAGAAGCTGTGACTTCCCCATCCCTGGGAGTGTCCAAGGCCAGGCTGGACAGGGCTTGGTGTCCATACGAACTGTGGAAGGTGTCCATACCAGGTCAGGGCAACCCCACCAACTTCAGGTTGCCCATGTGGGCCACTCTGCTCACCTGTGAACCCTCCCATTTCAGGTGGTGAACAGAGAACTGGAGAAGACACTGGTCATTGAGGATGATGTGCGCTTTGAACACCAGTTCAAGAGGAAGCTCATGAAGCTGATGGATGACATTGAAAAAGCCCAGCTAGACTGGGAGCTTATGTAAGTTACTGGTCCTCAGACATCTGGAGCTTCTCCTGGGTGTGTGGGGAGGTCACAGCACTGCTGCGTCGTGACAGGTGCAGATTGATGCTGGAGTACAGGGGACAGTGGCAGAGACTTCAGTGGCTCTTCCCATTGGGACAGATCTGCCTTCTGGGGCAGGCTGGTGCTGGGATGCCCCGTGGGCACCATCACTGTGCTTTGTGGGCAGTATTGGCTGATCTCAGCAGTGTAGGAGATGCTGCTGTGATGGAGGAACTGGCACAGCTCAGTCCTGAGCCATGAACTGTGTTCTCTGAGCAGCCTCACGGAGCTTTTCACAGCTGTACCACCCACTGGGTGAAGATGTGAATGTCTGGGAGTGGTGCAATACAGAAATCTGTGAGCTGGGTCGGCCATTGCTTCTTGCACTGACCCTTTGCCCTGCCCTGACTGACAAACTGCCTTGTTTGCTCCGAATTCACTTTGACTCCAACCTCCTTGATCTTTTCACCCTTTCAGCTACATTGGCCGGAAGAGAATGCAGGTGCAGGAACCTGAGAAAGCCGTTCCCAATGTCAGGAACCTGGTGGAAGCTGATTACTCCTACTGGACCCTGGGCTATGCTATCTCCTTCCACGGGGCCCAGAAGCTCATTGGGGCTGAGCCCTTTAGCAAGATGCTGCCCGTGGATGAATTCCTGCCAGTCATGTACAACAAGCACCCTGTGTAAGTGGGACACCTCCATGGCTCAGGGGGACACGAGGTGGGTCTCACTGACTGATCTTAAGCTGGGTCATGTTGGTGGCCTGCCTAGTGAGGACTCCTTGTGTTTGTTGGTTGTGCCCTCCCAACACAGAGGAGGTGACAGAGGGAGTGTTGTTCCTGCCTGGGGCAGGGTTGTGTGCGCGTTCTGAGGCACTTGGCTGTCTCTGGGAACAGGCTTTGGTTGTACAGGTGTGTGTGGTTTAAGGCACGTGGTTATGGCTGCAGAGAGCCAGGCTGTACCCCAGCACTCACCCCCTCCCTGGGACCTCCCTGCTCAGTGGATTGACTTGTCTCCCAAGCCTAGTGCTGGTAAAGATCCCTCCTGTTCCTGATGGTGTTTCTCTCCTCTGCAGCACTAAGTACATGGAATACTACGAGCCCAGAGACTTGAAAGCCTTTTCAGCAGAGCCCCTGCTCGTGTACCCCACGCACTACACAGGGCAGCCAGGCTACCTCAGCGACACAGAGACCTCCACCATCTGGGACAACGAGACCGTGGCCACGGACTGGGACAGGAGGCACTCGTGGAAGTCCCGGCAGCAGGAACACATCCACAGCGATGCCCAGAACAAGGAGGCGCTGCCTTCCCTCAACGAGCCCTCATCCAGGGATGAGCTATGACCACCCCCTTTCCCGGGCTCTGGGACAGCTGAACCTGCCTCACATTTTAGCTTTTCACCCTTGAAAGTTGGAGAGCAGCTCTTCATGTGGTTTCCTTCCCACTGCTGCCAGTGGCTGAGTGCACCGGGTGGACCGGAGTGCACTGGGGACAGGGTGGGAGATGAAGAAGGAGAAAGAACAAGTGTTCCAGACTGGCAGAGAACTGAACAAAAGCCCTGGAAAGCTTTTGTTAAAAAAGAAAAAAAAATCAGCCTGAAATGACATCTTTCTACAGTTCCTTGGGTAGAACACAGTATTTATAAAGATTAATATATAGAGGTGTACAAGTGTTAATGCCTTTTGGGATGGCTGTACCTGGGCTGTGGCCTCACTGTTGCTCTTTGTAGGTCTGGAGGCTTTCAGCACCCTCTTTGCTTTGGGGGATTTTGGTTTATTTTCCGAAGGGATCCCTGTCAGAATCAAGGTGTTTCCCAGAATTGTTCTGTGCAGGGGAGCAGTGCTCCTCTCTCATCCTCCCCATCACAACCAGTGCTGGCTTCCCCCAGCTCGTTTCTAATCTTACTACATCCCATCCAAATAGGCCTCCCAGTCCAGGTGGGATGTCTTGGTGTTTCTAAAGTCATGGAGGTGGAGGTGGTTGGTTTGATTTGTCTCTCTGTAGGGAGTGCAGTGGGAGTTGGTTGGTGTCATGTCCTGCTTCAACTCCTGCCTCCATTTATTCCTTCAGGAAAACAAAGCCCTGCAACCTATTTGCAGGCCTGTTTAATTAGGCCATAAAAGCAAGTGTTGGAGTTTTGGGAACTTAAAAGGGGAAGTTACAAACTCTCCTTATTAAACTGAAACAACCTACAGGAACATTCCTGTCTCCAACAGCCTGACAGAATTGTGTGCTGCAGGACGGAAAGGCAACTTGCCTGGATACTTTTTCATGTGAGGAGAGAACTTGTCTGTTTTTTGGATGAGTTCTAATGTAATTGCTGTTGTGTTATTTAAAAAAAAAAACAACAAACACCTCTCTCAGAGGCCAGGTGATCATGGACTACACTGCTCAGGGCAGCTGGCACAGCCCCCGAGCTGCTGGGGCAGTGGGAGGATTCCCTCCTGGCATTGCCATCCAGGGACCCACCTGCTGGCAGATCTGTGTGTCAAGTATGAGTGACTGGGGTTTTGGTTTTAATTTTGGTTTGTTTTTAATAATTCCTGATCAATGTTGTGCTTTCTGCTGAAGAAGACATGTTATTATTACCTGTCAGCCGGTCTGATAATACATAGAACCTGGAGCAAGATGAGCTGCTGTGTGTGTTCTTCATGGGGTGGGTTGGAAGGGACCTCTGAAGGCACAGGCAGGGACACTTTCCAGCAGACCAGGTTGCTCAGAGCCTTGCCCAATTGAATATTGAATGTAAAGGTTAATGGAGGGCCAGCTGAAGGGATTGTCAGTTGTGTCTCTCTCCCCTGGAGTCACTGGCAGTGCCTGTTCTGCAGCTTCCACCTGGAAGCTGTTCCTTCTGCTGTCCACGTGGGAGCAGGAGCCCAGTGACTGGTGAGTATGGAGGTGCACTGCAGGCCCCATCACAGCCCCCATCATTCCTCCTCAAAATCCCTCTCACTTCCTGACCCCGAGTCTGCCCTGTTTGAAGGACAGTGGGAATGCCCAAGGTGTTGGTAGAACACCTGTGGCCTGCAGCAGGACTTCCATGACCAGGTGAGCATCCAGCACTCCTCTCCCACCCTCCTGTGCCTTTTGTTCTGTGATGGACCCCCCTGTGTGTCTGTGAGTGGCTTCTCCTTCTTCTCCCTGCCATGGGATTTCCCTGTGTCCTGCCACATCATGTCCCTGTGTCACACAAGGTGTTCCCCACCAGCAAACAGGGCATGGATTTAAAAAAGATCCAAGCAATGTCAGCCCTCCCCTTTTTTTAACCTCATTCAAATAATAAAAGATAGAAAGGGTCTGGTTTCCTTAAGCAGAGCAGTAGCAGTTTATGAAAAACAACTTCACAACAGGGTTGGGCCTTGTGTGTTTTTTTTTTCTTTTTAGTTGACTCAGGAAGTTTGATGGTGCTTTCAGGGAGGAGAACAAATTAGGAATATATGAATTAAATGACTCTGTTTGTTTCAGAGCAGACAAAGCCTCAGTTTTGCTGATCATTCCTTTACCTTGTGTGTTTATACATACAAAATTCTTTATTTATTGACACATGCAAGGCCTGGGGGATGCCAATGGTTCTGCCTTGTGACAAGTGCTGTTCCCTGTGTTTCCAGCTCCATGGCCAGGTTTTGCCCTACTCAGAACTAACTGTTTTGGAAAAATAGGAGCCAGTTGAAACACTTCTGGATTTTTCTGGTATTTTTCCAGTTTCCTGTACTTACTTTTCCATGTATCTACTCTGTGGTTTTTTTGACTCATCTAAGGGCCTTCAAGCTGAGGTGGAGCACCAGTTTTGAACCAACCTTCTGGCAGCTTCTTCACAAGAAAGGTGGGGACAGGCCCTAAAGCTGATTAATTGCAAGAAGACTGCCTGGAACCCAAGAGCTCAGTCTTTGCTTTGGGCTGAGGATGGAAAAGTGCTGTTGTGCTCTCAGTGGCTTTGGCTTTGCTGTTGAGAACTTGGAACAGTAACAGTGAAGAAGTTGAAGAGAGTGACAGTGAGGGGAGGGCTCTGAGGTGTAAAAAACCCACAATTGACGTGCAGTAATAAAGGAAAAGCAACTGATTCCAGGCAAGTATTAATGAAAAACAATTTATATACTTATCATATAAAGATTATAGATAAACAATTAAAAACATCTTACATACAAACAGTTGGAGAGCGTAATTTAAAATCCAGAACATTCACCTTTCAGCTTAACACAGCCACACAACCTCTGAGTGAACAGGACTATATACATTAGGAACTCTGCTGTATGTACATGAGGAACTGCACTGTACCAGACACTGACACTGAACCAGAATGCAGAGGAAACGTCACTTCTGGGCAAAGCTTAAAGGCTCAGCAATAATCCCCCTCTTCACCACCCTCAAGATACAACTGGAATTCATGAACTAGACTAGGAACTGCAGTGGGGCTCCTGGATGGACAACAGGCCTGTTAGACCTACAGGAGGTCTGTTTTACCTCCTTGTAAACACAGGTGATAAATCCAAATGTAGTGTAAAACTTACACACCTTGATGCCAGTTTTGAAAATTAGTGTGACTGAATTGAGGGGGAAAAGGCCCAAGGCATGGATAAAATTCTGCTTCAACTAATGATCCTTAACAATCCTAAGTTATCTCTTTGGAAATAACTAACTCCTAAATTTGCACAGTGCTATCTGCAGAAATATTGTAAATATGTAAATAAAATCTATTTAATGTTTCTCAAAGAAGGGCTGTTTACAATCCAGCGTCTCACTTATGGCTTTTAAAGAAGTCAAAAGTTCTGTTCACGATGAGTAATTGCACATGAGGAAGAGGCATTGAGCTGTGTTTCATGGGTTACCAAAGTCCAAGTCCAAGGACAACTACCCTGTTGTGGCATTAAGACCTCATTCCACACAAGAAGTGTGTGTTTGTCCTGCTCATGAACAATTCATGACAATCATCCAAAGACAAGTGCAGTTCATTCATTTTAAAGTTCTTTGGAAACAACATCCAAAATAGGTAATTCTCTGGCGTGGAAAAAGTGCAAAACCTTTTCAGCTGGTTCAGGCAGATGTGTACTCAGGACTTTATTCAGTTGTGTAAAAATAAATTCAGATGCTCTTCTGGGTAATACTGGCAGGAAGGAGACTGTTCTCTCACAAAGGGAGTTGGCTCGTGGGGTGTCTTTGAGACCAACATGGCAGCCTCTTGCCCCAGGGCTGCCCACATTGCACATCCTCAGCAGGTAACACCGACACATCACTGGGCACACCAGGGGGCCCTCAGCCAACTAGCTCTGCTCTTTTCCGCAGGATGAAGTCGAAGTTCACGTGGCTGTTCATGCCATAGAACACATTGGCATCGCGTGGGAACACCAGCTCTGCAAAACAGGGGCCAGGGCAGCATTAGTGGGAAGGAAAGCTGGGAGAGGATATGACAGTGTGGGGGGCCCTTTACATGTTCTGCTGTGCCTCTTTGGCCAGGGTGCCATGGCAGCTCCCCACAGCAGGACAGGAGATGGAGGCCAAGTCCAGGCCATGCCCAGCCTGCTGGAGGCCCTGGCAGCCTCTCCCAGAGGAGGCTGTGTGGGAAGCCAGTGCTGGATGGGATCCAAATGCTCTGGGGTCCTGGGAAGTGAACCCACCCCCGGACCCTGTGCCAGCCCTGCAGACACAGTGCCCACGGGAAGGTGGGTCTGGCAGCCCAGGAGCTGGCTCTGCCCATGAGATGTGCTGACAGGCCACGAGAAATCATCCCTGAGCATCCAGGGGGTTCTCACTGGCAGCAGCCACCTGTCCATGGCATTTTTAATGCTTCCCAGTTTACTCTTTCCTTTGAAATCCAACAGAACTTTTCAGGCAGCAGCAGAGTTCTGCTTCCCTACCTTTGTCCTCAGAGATGACTTGCACAAGCTCATATTCTTCAACTGCATCAGGCGCCAGGTTGTGCTTCAGCAAGGCTCTCTGGGTGACATCAGGAATTCTGTCTTGGTTAGTGATCTGGAAAGATAAGAGCTGCAATGAGACACTCTGCTTATTCATTTTCATGATTTAGGAATTACCAAAAGCCTGTTTGGTTTTGGAAAAGGTGCCACAGAATTGAAAAAACACAATGGGTCAGTGGTATGTGCTGACAGATACTAAAATTTGGTATTTGTGACACTGGAAGGTGGTGGCTTTTTGGTTCAAGATGACAGATACAGTACTGGATGAGCCAGCAGTAAATCAGTGTCTGCTCTCTTGAGCAAACCTTTGAGAGGTGGGACATCATTCTCCCACAAAAACAGCTGCCCTCTGTGCTGTTTGCAGACTCCTGTGCTAAATATTTCCATGGACATCCTGCAAAGGTGTTTGGCCTCATAGCTGGGTTTGCTGTCTGCCTTGGGAGTGCTGCGTGGCAACCACCACCACACGGAGAGGCTGCAGAACTAAAGGGCTTGTCAGCTTCCTCCCCTACAGCTCCCTGTTTCCAGAAACCAGCCCTTTGGGGAAGCTTCTCCAGGGAAAACTTGGGATGTGGCATCTTCTGTCGAAACCTGCAGCCCAGTTCCGAGCTCAAGGAAAAAGCAGCTGGTGCAGCAGGAGGGAGGACAGCAAAGCCTTCACCTGATCACAATGCTTTTGGATAAAAGACAAACTTTGATTTCCAGACCAGAAACTTCCCCAAAGCTGCTGGTTTTTTCAAACCTCTCCTACCACGCTCCACATATTCTGAATGGTAATACTGGTTCACTGTCCCTTTCCAGGCAGGTTTGATGGGTCAGCTCAGGGAAGAGGTGTTCTCAAAAGCAGGGTGTATCAGATGCTACATCAGCAGGCAGTTAATGATTTAATACAGGCCAGAGAGGTGTCACTCACTGCTTTTCTACAGTATTCATTTGGAAAACACATTCAGAGTGCAGATATTTTTACTTCAGTCTTTGAGCTCTGCTTTATTCCATGCAGCTTTCCCTGAATTCCTGCTGGTCTCTTGTTTCCTGCATCTAGCTGCATATCTCTGCTCTCTCCCCACTTCCTGTTTTAATGGTTTGAATCTCTGTGGTATTCCACCACATTGGACCACATCCCCTTGGTTTTTTGCCTTCTCCAGCACGAAGGCAGATTGCTTCCACTATCACATGCCTTTTTTGCTAACCTGAATTTTCATATTAAAATCCTGCAAGGAATTGTAGCAATGCTGTAGAAATTTAGACTAATAATAGACCAGATTTTATCCTCATTTCCTGTTTTGCTGCTGGATTCAGGAAATTTACTACACAATAGATACTGAATTTATAATCCAGCACCGAAATTGTTCCTTTTACTGACACACCTTAGGAAGGGTTCTTTGCTTCTGATCTCTTTTATCATTAGTAACCCTCACTACTGCACTGCCTGTTGATGAAAACACGCCCAGGGCTCTGTGCCACTCACCAGGATGCTCTTGTAGACACTGTCGTTGATGCCATCCATGCTGACCCGGATGATGCAGGCGCCGCCACTCTGCCGGTTGTACACGGGCAGCACTCGGGGGGAAAGGCATGGCAGGGAGCTGAAGCCCAGGTCAGACACACAGCCACTGTCACAGCCAGCAGCCTTGTCCAAGGTGGAGCACTTGTCAGAGCCTGAGCCCTTGTCAGAGATGGAGCCCATGGAGCCCTTGTCAGAGTCATAGCCCTTGTCGGAGCCAAGAGAGCTCTTGTCGGAGCCAGCAGAGCTCTTGTCATCACTGGAGGGCAGCAGAGCTGGGAATGAGGGGAGAGGTGGCACTCCTGAGGAAGGTGTGGTCATGGAAGAGTCAGGAGAACAGGAGGATAAGGGGTGTCCAGAGATCTATAGGTCAGAAAGAAAATCACCATCACAAATAGGATGTTTTTTATGGCTGCCCGTGTCATTCTGCAGGAAGAACAGGAGAAAGTAGAAGGCACAGACACAACACATGCACTCTGCCCAGCAGGCTGGCAGTGGAATTCCTTGCCTCCAGAAAAGCTGAACTTGATTGATTTCACCATGTTAATGACAATTTGTGTCTCACTAGGTGCTGCTCTGGGCCTGCAGTAAGAGCAGCCCAGGAGGTGGCAGCAGATTCAACAAACAGCATCAGGCTGTGAGTGATCAGCCAGGACCTGGCATTGCCTGGGAAGGGGCAGAGGGTGGCACAGGCAACCTCTGCTCCTGCTCCACGTAGGAGCCTTCACACAAGTGAAAACACACACACCTCTCCCTCCCTGCCATTCTCCTTGAAAGTGCTCCCTTCCTGCTCAGGGTTTGCCTTTCTCCCCGTTTGCCTTGGTCAAAAGCTTCCTGACAGGATCAAACCCACTGCACAGGCAACACAGAAGGGCTTGTGCAAGAACTTGACCAGATCACTCCCATTTTCACACATTTATCTCTGGTCTCTCCGTTCCCACTGAAAGCAATGCTCTAGTCAGGACCTAGAGCCTCGAGAAGGGGGTGGGTGCTGCAGCATGGGGGTGTCTCACAGCTACTCCTGGTGGCCCCCAGCCCCCAGCTGTACCTTCTTCAGAGGGTCCTCAGGGCTGGAGATGGGAGTCATGCAGACATCCTCGGTTTCAGAGTGATTGAACTCACAGGATGAAACACTGGCCGAGTCAGTGCTTTCCCCAGAGCTCCCTCCCAGCGGAGAGATCTTTGGGGGCTGCTCTTTGGGTGGGGTGATCACATCAGTGCCCAGAAAAAGTCTGGTATAGGAGAGGAAAAAAAAAGCATAAAAGCCAGTGAGAGCAGAAGAGAGCAGAGCTTGTGACTTGGTACAGAACTCTTACACTTGCTTTGTTTTCCTATCTGGAGTGGCCTATTGTTTTCATTTCCTGCGGGTTGTTTATACAGTTTGTCCAGAGAGTTTGTTAACACACCAGCACAGTCCCTTCCTGACCAGTGTGCCCACCAGCTGCAATGCCAGCACTGGAGCTCCTGCCCCACTACCACGAGACTCCCCTTGGGTCTGGTAAAGTTTTCAGGCTCACCTGCTTGGAAAAAGGGCTTTAAAGGGCAAATTCCCACTGCTGCCAATTCCTGCCCTCAATCAAGGTGCCACAAATACCAGTGTCTCTCAAGAGGCTGGAGGCACACACAATGAGGGATCACAAGAATGGGTAAATTAAAGGCTCTCCCTCCCTGAAACTCATTCCTAAATGCAGGTCAAGTGAATTGAAATGAGTGTCAAAGGAGACAAACTGCTCTAACACACCAAGTGGAGCAGCAGGATGCATTAGATGCCACGTCAGAATGCAATTAATGATTTAATACAGTCCAGAGAGGAGCCATTCACTCCTTTTCTACGATATTCATTTGCAAACACACTCCAAGTGCAGATATTTTTTACTTCAGTCTTTGAGCTCTGCTTTATTCCATGCAGCTTTCCCTGAATTCCTGCTGGTCTCTTGTTTCCTGTGTCTGCTTAGCTGCATGTCCCTGTTCTCTCCTCACTTCCTGTTCAATCTCTGTGGTATCACCACACTGGACCACGTCCCCATGATTTTTTGCCTTCTCCAGCATGAAGGCAGATTGCTTCCACTATCAAATGCCTTTTTTGCTAACCTGAATTTTCATATTAAAATCCTGCAAGGAATTTTTGCAATTCAATAGCAATTGAGACTAATAATAGGCCAGACTTTATCCTCATTTCCTCTGTTTTGCTGCTGCATTCAGGGAATTTATTACACAATAAATATTGGATTTAATCCAGCACTAAAATTATCCCTTTTCCTGACACCTTAGGAAGGGTTCTTTGTTTCTAATCTCTTTTATCATTAATAGTCCTCATGATGGCTTCTAACAACAGAAAGGAACAGCTTCAGACACAGGGGTGCCTTTCTCCTTAAAGCAGCACAGGGCTCTGCATCCACAGCTGGGTTTTGCAGCTGATGAAATGAGCACCACTTGTTCTGAGTTACCCAGGTCCACACCAAAGCCCCTGTGCCCCATCATACTCACGTGCTGATTCTCTTGACCATGCTCTTCTGGGATTTTGGAGATAGGACATGAGTGTCAGCAGCTGCTTCAGCCTCCCTGGACAGTTTGTAACTGCAGGACAGAGGCCACTGGGTTAATTTATATAGACAATACTCTTAGTTATACATCTTAATGTGGCAACAGCCAAGAAATTCAGAAAGCCTGTTTTTGCCACTTCACAGGATGCTGCAGCCCCACAGAGGACACTGCTCTGAGGCAAAGGGGGCATTTCACTTCCCTGTAGTAGTTTTTAAAGCTAATGCTCTTCAGCCAGGTGTTGAGTTCCTGTCAGAGGAGAGCTGAAGGTGTGTGGGGGTGAGAACATCTGCTTTGGCAGCTGCACTGAGCACCCACCTCTCCTCCTCTGTTAAATGCCGTTGTCTCCGGAACCACTGGAGGAATTTTTGGTCTGGTATCAAGCAGTAGCTGTTGCATGAAGATTGCAAGAGCTTAATTTGGGCAATGACTTCAAATTCCTAAGAAAAGAAATAATCAAATAAAAATGTAGAATTAGAAAGCAAGATAAAACCAAACAAGCTCATTCATGCCACAATGGATCCAGGACAAGCTGAGTTTGCCCTGAAGTTCAGTTTCAGTTGAGTGACTATTTCAAGAACCAGTTTTTCCAAATAATAAAGATGGGTTTTTTAACCCAGCATCCATAATGTGCACCCACACTTGCTCCAGAGGGACAAAAAATGTGTGTCACCAGAATGTGCTGCTCTTCTGTAACTCCACTTGTATGCACACTTTGCCAAAAAACCTTGGAATTGTTTAGGGCAGGTTACAGAGCAGTTAAGTGCAGGAAGCGGCCTCATCACAGCCAAATCCAAGTCTGCTTTTGGCTCTAGGATGGAGATTTGGCACAACTTCATTTGGACCAAGGTAACCTTTACTCCTACAGAGCATTACTTATCTCTGACCAACAAGGATCAGGCTGAAAGGAAAAACTGACAACATTTATTTCTCAGTCCTGTGGTTTGCTCTCCTCAGCCTTTTACCTACAAATAGTTTCCTGCAACAGCAGAAGATCTTTACTAACTACCTTCTTGAAAGCAAGGGTCTGGTTCAGCTCACAGGACAGGCACAGGCAGGCAAAGGCTCACAGAATGTCAGGGATCCATTCTTTCCTCATGAACTTACATTAAAATTGCTCAGGTACATAAAAAAGCAGCTGCTAAAAGACAAGTGGCCCTTGCCAAGGGAATGCTCTACAAGAAGGTACCAATAACTCCAAAATCACAGAACATTCAACTTACCCTTCGTCTCTTCTCAAAATTGATCAGGCCACCCTGTTGGAAGGAAAGACAAAGGGTCAGAGAAGAGCTAAGCCTGTCCCTTGAGAAAACTGCATTCAAATCTACACAAGATGCTTGTTAATGACACTGCATATGGCTTCCTTTTTTGTTTGAAAGCACTTTATTAAGACCTGCAGGTGAACCCAGCAGAAGATACCAGGACAGACAGCGCTGGGAAGGCAGGGAGGATATTTCAGATTCCAAACAAGTGCCCCAGATTACCTCCACATAGTCCTGCAGGGCTGTGTCAAGCATGATGAGATCAGTCAGGAAGGTGCCAAGGTAAGGGACTGTGCCTTGCATCACTCCCTGAAAGTGAGCAGAGCACTGCTGCGTTAATTAACTGGAAAATGATCATGATTAGAATTCTAGCACACTCCTGTGTACGAAAATGAAATAAAAGTAATCTGCTTAACCAAAGAGCAGCCTTATAATTGTTTTTCTTTTTACTACATCATTCTCATTATCTAACTTAGAATTTCAATCAAATTCCATTGAGAGTAGGATGCTCTCACAGATATTGCCAAGTGGGTTTATATTACAATATTGCCACCACTGATTTCCAGCATTGGGTCCCCAGGAATCCTATCTGTGGAAGAAGCACTGAGGGACCTGGGACAGAGCCCCTCAGTCATCTGCTGCAGGAGGATGGTCCTGGCCAGGCTGCAGGAGCAGTTTCTGCTTCATTCCAGCAGATTTTTAATTAATGATGTGTTATACCATGTGACAGTCCAGTCAAGCCATGGTCTTTTCCCTCCAAAAGTGACCATCTTCCCCAGCCATCCACTGCATTTTAATGGTAATTATTCACATTTTAAACATCTAGACTGCCAGCACTTGCAGAGTTCAGGCTGGCTCTACGCTTGTGAAGGAAACACTTGTTTCTACCATCCAAAAGGATCTGTTTTTTTCCAGTCACACAAATAGACAGACAAGGATCATATTGAGCATTTTGACCTCCCTATCCCAGAAATCTCTCCCTCTGTCCTTTTAAATCATTGCCGACTTTGAGACAAAAGCCATTTTCAGCAGCAGACTGGAACCCAGACCCATTTCACAAAGCAATCTCTGTAGGAGCCCCTGCAATTTTCAAGTTGCTATGTCAGAAGCTTCATGAGACTTCTGCTCTGGCCAGAGCTCATTATCACAACAACTGCAGCATTTACAGCTTGTGTTTTACTACCTGGAAATTGTGTGTGGCTTTCCCATGTTTAAAGGGTAACAGGAGCAGATAATGGAATTCTTTCTTGTAGGACAGAAACAAGAGAGCTGAAAATGATTAACACAAGTTTATATCTGTCAGTCACCTCCTGCTCACTCACTCTGGGAAAGACCTTTCCAGGTTTTGCTTCTTACAGAATTCACCAGTTAGGGTTAATCACATTACCAGTTGAAAAAAGGAAGGAAAAATCCCAAACACACCTTATTCTTTTGAAGCTGCAGTCGCTTCTGTGATTTTTTCTGATTCTCCTTCTCGCTGCTGTCCAGATTCGCAAATTTGGATGTTGCTTCCTGTGAGGCAAAAAGGGATTAAAGGCAATTGGTGGATGCTCCGAGCAGTAAATTGCCAACTACATCTGTGTAAATAATTGAAAATATGTTTAACCAGACAAGCTAGGCTAGCAAATACATTTGCTGTAAAACCACCAAATCACCATGTGTTGCTTTTCTGGGACTCAGACACTGACTGGGAATTTTGGATAAAATCCCACAAGATGACTATTAAGGGAATTTTTCTGTAGAACAGAAAGCTAAGTGCTGCTGAAAAATCTCCTGAGAGTTCCAATCAGAGCAGCTTAGCCATACTTCAGGTGTCCAGATGCTTCCCTGAACTCTGTCCCAACACTCCTGACCTCAGGATTTCTGCTGCATTCCCTGATCAGGCCTCCTGCAAGTAAACATCTCCATCTTGTGCAATGCTTTTCTGTTTTTCTTCTGCTGCAACACCAACATGGAGATCCAGTGACTGTGGCTTGTTGACTAATCCAAAGCCATGCAGGAAATGAAAGCAATAGGTTTCCATACCCACAGCTGCAGCTTTCCTGTGAATGGATGAGCTGTTTCACAATAGATCTTTAACCTTTCTTTCCCTGGATACACAGGGGATGTTGGGAGTCACTGTTGTACTTTTCCAGTGGTTGGAACATGAATCACCATCAGTGCCTGTTTAGGAGGGAGCTGCTCCCTGTCTGGCCCAGTCAACCTGTTCCCTATGGCATTTTGTCTGCTCTGCACTTGGATTTGCAGGATGGATAGGCAAGGTCAAACACAGCTTCCCTAGAGAGGCTATTTATAGGGAAAGAAAACAAAGACTTTGAGGATCCAGTGGATATTAATCCTCTAAATGGTCCAAGATTAAAAGCAGGGGAGAGGTTCCAGCTATTCTGTGGAATTTTTCTCCTCTCACTGCTTTCAGAATGTTTTGCAAATCTGCTTAGGGAAGCTGGTGAGAATGATTTGCTGGGAGCCAGAGGTCTGGGCTCAGATTGAGTTGTTTTGTCTTCTAATATTTAGTTAAATAGGCTGTTCTGAACACATCTTTTCCCTCTATGCTTATTGTTGTCTCACCTACTTTAAAATTTACCTACAGATGTTGATAAATGGATGATAAACAAAACAGACTGAAAAGTTTGAATGTGTTCACCCACTATTCCTGGGCAAAACAATGTTCCAGGGGATGAGGAGGGAGAAATGCCAGACTGACTGGGCAGAACTGCCAAGGAGTGAACTGGTTACCCAGTTTATAGGAACTTTTTTAATGTAAACAGAAGAAACATGTCATAAACATTCCTTAGTTCCTGCAGAATATAACCTTTCCCTGCTTTTCTTTCTCACTCCTTTCAGGTTCCTGAGGTTGACCCAGGAGAGTGCACAAGTCAAGCTGTTCCAGACAGTGCCTGCTTTGTTGTCCATGTGGCCACACACAGAGCAGGAAACCTGCTTCTTCATAATTCCCAGCCCCATTTTCTAGTTCTAAGAAAGATATGGGATAGTCAGATAAACATCTTGGATTAATTCCTCAGCTGAAGCCGTGGCATTGTTGCAGTGAACTCAAAAGCACTACAGTGGTGCAGCCTGGTGGGTTGATGAGCTGCAAGACCTTCTGTTCACCTGGATCCACGCTGCTGTTTGTGGGTACACTACCATTAGGTTCTTCCAGGAACAAGAAAATCAGCTCTCAGCCCAGAAAAACACCAGGTTTTACCTCCCTGAAGCACCATATTTGGTCACTGAGGGAGAGATGAGCTTTGGCAGCTGGTTACAAAAAGAGTTCAGCTGGGATTTAATAGAGATCACAAGCCTCACGCTCATTCTCACCTTCATTAGCAGCTCTCTACTTGTCAGGTAATTGTCATGGTCTGAGAAGATCTCAGACAGCTCTTCATACATCAGCAGGATGTCCCTGCACAGGAAAAAGATTAAATCATTTAGGTCATTAGAAGCACTCAAAACCAGATCAGGTTTTCCTTTTTCTCATGAATCATTAACAGTTGGGCTTACAAAGGATGACACCACCAGAATGCACCAGTGAGATGCTACACATCTGTTGGGAACCTTCCTGAGATCTTCTGGTGCTCCCAGTCAAGTCAGGCCTTATCTGACAGCACCGCAAAGAAATGCCATGGGCACACAGACTCTGAGCAGGTTTTCAACCACCCTGCAAGGTGTGAGATGGGTGTAAGAAAAGGTAAAGGGATACAAAGGAACAGAAAGATTGCTGAGAGGTAACCCAAGTACTTCATTTTTGCCCTGTTCCATGCACTCTGGAGAGCTGGAAACATTTAAGTGCAGGAATAGTTTTCTCTTGCCCAACACTATAAATAAAAGATGGCATGGGGAGGCAGAAGGCAAGTCCCACCTCTGTGTAGGGAAACAGAGAAAGATACTGCCTGGCAGGATGCTATTTGAATTTATCAAAGGCAAAGAGATCTGGTTTTGCCATCCTGAATGAGCAGAACACCATCTTTTCTCACCGAGGCTTCTGGAGTCTGTGGGGCAGGCAGTAAATATGCCAGGGGAAGTATTATTAATACAAAAAGGTGTTCTCCTGGAAGATATATTATCTTCAATACCGAATTTTGTAGTTTGAGGATATATTTTATGGAAGTATCAGGACCAGGAGAGGATTAGTGAGGGCTTGGAGCAAGCTGGCTGTCCTCAAACTTCATGGGAGAGAGGACAACATGCAGAGATCGTGGGGACCTGGGAGTGGTGTGCATGAGCTGGAGGAGTAGCCATGCCAAGGCTTTTCAAAAGAGGTTGTGGGAGATCCAATAGGCTAAAAACGACAGAGTCCAGTACCCCCAAGGGCAGATTGTTCCCTCAGGGTGAAAGAGGTGCTCAGCAGAAGTCTGAACCTCTCAGGACCGTGAGGTTCTTCCAACAGAAGTGATGTCCATGAAGAAGCAGAGCAGGGAGAGGATGAAAAGCAGGAGCACTGAAGGGGAGGCTTACTTTGAAACACACATCCAGGTCGTCTTCAGCCGATAGATGGAGTTGGACTGCAGTGCTGAAATAATGGCCCTCAAGGAGGAGAAGTTCTTCAGGATCCTACATTCCTGTGAGAGGAGGGGTTAGAAACACAGAAGCATTAAATGTCAGCATTACAAAGACCTCAGAGCTCTTCTGTCTGAGCAGTGTCCTGCCTGCTACACCTTCTCAGTGCTGAACAGGCAAATTGGAGTATCAAAAGTATCACTCCCCCCTCCAGGCACCAAACACTTCATAGGCTTTGGCATTTCTATCTTGTTTTCTTCACTTCCATGTACTTGTGCTATTACAGCTTCCAGTTCTCCCAGCAAAAATCCAAGTGGAATGGAGTCCACAAAGCCAGGCTGAAAAGGCACAAAGGTTACACTTCTTAAGAAGCTCTTTACAGTTATTAATCCCTTTTACCCTTTAGGGGTAAAAACAGGCTTTGCCTCTTTGCATGTGGTATTTAAAATGTAAACCCTCAATCACCTGAGTGTCAATTAAAACTAAAGACATGCAAAGGAATAACCTGTTATTCAAGTATGTCTACAGTGTTAAAGACCTTCGTAGCTTTTGCAGAATGGGGATCATAAACATTTCTTATACAGCTTCTCTGTGGCAAAAGCAATGATGGAAAAGGATAATGAAAAACTCAGTTGTCAAAAAGATAGCACAGATTTTGATAAAGCAGATGGAAGCAAGGAGGAGGGGAAAGCGTGGCCTGTGACTCTTCAAAAAACTCCTGGAAACCTGTTGGTGGCTCATGAACAAGAGCACAGGCACCACAAATGTTAGAATAGGTGTCTGTACATGCAAATTCAGCAGACAAAACACCTGCCAATGTGACCGCTGCATGGAGATGAGAATGTATTCCAACTCTGATTCTGCTTCTGAATGTTTTAGGGGGCTGATTATTACCCTAACAATGCTGATTACCCTGAAGGATCCTTGCAGTGAAAACAGACCTGGATTTACTACCTTTGTAGAACTGAACAAATGTAAAGCATCCTCAGCAGAAGCACAAGTCAGAGCTTAATAAACCAGCAGCTCTGTTCAGCAGTGGCATTAGAAATGATTGAACAACTAAGGCAAGTACAAGCTCACCCAGTTATTTACCTAAAAAAAAGTCTGTGCAAATGAGCAGGCCACATTTCAGTGTGGCTTAAGGCAGCACCTGCAGCAGGTGGACAGTTATGTAAGACAAAGACCAAGTTCAAGATCATGTGGTAGGACAAGCCAGGTCTGAAAGCTATTTTTGCATGGTTTGGGGCCAAAAAAAGCCACATAACAGCTTTTCTTCAGGGACTGGCACGTTTAAGGATGAGACCTTTCTTTATGTTCAACTTGAAATTCAGGTTGAGCAGAACATGAATTCAGAGGCACAGATTACCAGCCTTTCTTTTTTTTCTTTTTTTCAGTACAGCAGGAGTTTGGACTAGAAGATCCAATTTGGAACCATCTTGACTTAATTGCACATTGTGTAATTTAAAGGAGATTAGGAATTCAATATTGGATTTAAGTGTTCTCAGTAACTGACTGCAGACTAAACTTGAGCATGCTTTCATTTGTATGGAACAGAATTTTTAGAACTGTTTTCATGCTGTGTCCTTCACAGGGGGAAAACCAGAAAGAATCCTGTGCAGAAACAGCTTTGAAGTAAAAAAATTTAAGCATAACAGGATATTGCTGATTTCAGTTTTACTTCTTATTTTTAAAGAAAATATTGTTTGAGTGAAGTTGGCTGCTCCTGCTCAGGAACCTCAGGCTTAGGTGGAGCAGAGAGGTTTGGCAGTGAGAGAAAGCATTCACTTTACCTTTTAAACCAAGAAAATGGACTCAAAAGTCCCAAAGAGGTAACAAAGGTGGAACTCCATGCTGCTGCGTTACAGGCTGAGTTGTCAGTCAATAACTGCACTTTAATGAGTGGATTGTTTTCTAATTGAGGCACCTAACTATTCCAGACACTCATTTGCATGCAGAAAGCAAACAGCTTTCTTCAGGAGGGGTCAGCTGAGTGCAGATGCCCCAGCTGTGGGATGTGCAGCTGCTCTGCAGAGTGTGCACATCCATGTTGTGTGTTCAGCTACCACTGGAGCATTTAATTGTGTGTATGAGTTGAGTACGGGGAGAAGCACTGAATCAGCAGTGGGGAAGGACAGAGTTCTCCATCCACAGAGCAGTATGATGAGAGCAGTGCCTGTCCTGGCTTCCCTTTTGCCCTGTGATGATGAGGAAGCTCTTCCTCCTTGTTGGCTACCCCATGAAGGCCCTTTCAGCTGGTGCCTTTACAACCTTCCTAAGCCTTTCATATGGGCTATAAAGCATCATGAGATGATAAGGAAGGCAAGCAGACGTCAGTGCCACAGGAGGGGTGGAAGACTTTCCCCATACCAGTTCCCTGAACCATGCAGTTGCCAGAGCTCAGGTGCCAGGACTAAATGCTGCCTCTGGAAGTACAGAAGTGCATTGTCAAGGCTGGGAAGCCTCTGTTCTTTTGCTTTTCCTGACTGCTTCTTTTGTACAGCTCAGAAAGAATTCATGTGCTTCTCAAAGGTCAACACACATCCACATGGAATTGTTTGAAATGTTCTCTTAAAAATCTAAGAAATCATCAAAGTAGAGTAATGTAATGAAGGCATGCAAAGATTAAGAAACATGGAATCTGCTATAAGAAACTTCCAGAAGCTCTGCTGATGCACATGGAGAACAGGAAGGTGATTCCAGCCATCCAGCACAGCTTCACCACCCCAGTGGTGATTCCAGCAGTGGACAAGGGAAGGGCTACAGAAACCATCCAGCTGGACTTCCCCAAACCTTTGACATGGTCAAGTATCAACCCCATTTCCACAGTGGGGAAGAACTAAGGAGAGGAAGGTCAATATTCATTTGGTATCACAAAGAAAATCAGTTAAAAATAGAAATAATTAGTTAAGATGGCCTGGACCAATGTGTACAACCCTCTTCTCCCCTCCCAATTCCCTTACTCCAAGGCACCTGCCCCAAAAGCAATAAACAGAATAAATGCTTTACATGTGCAATATGAATCCACTTCTCAATGATTTTTGCTCTCTGCTGGATTTTGAGCTCCTTGGTCCCCAGGATAGTGCTGACAACACACTTGGTGACTGCATTGAACTGAGTGATGGTGGCCCTCACAGTCGGAGCCAGGTTCTTGTTTTCTTTCTTATCCCTTTGAGACCAGATGCAGCCCAAACAGTGGTAGGGCACAACTTTCTTGAAGAGCATCTAGAGTGAAACAGAGGGGTGGTGAGCCAGCAGGATTCTCCTAAGTCTCTTTTATCCCCGAGAAGAAATGCAGGTTTACAGTACAAATTGGATTTAAATCTAATACGGCATTCAAAGAGAGATATTTGGTTTCTTTTAATTTAAAATGTGTGCTTTGGCACACTCTTTATAGGCTTGATGCCCTGAAAGAACTGCCAGTTAAACAATGCTGGGAAAATAAGGGACACTTTTATAGCATTTGCATAACCGAGGTGAAAGTTCTTTATATATTGGTATTTTGAAGGAGATTGACACAGACAAAGCAAATTAGAGCATTACCACTGACAGCTTTAGGCCAGGTAGCAATAGAGTGAAAACGTGCTATTTCTCAGGTATCAAGTATTAAATTTTACAAAAAAGACTACAAAGTATATATTCCCACTTTCTTTTAAACCAAACCACACCACACCTTCAGAGTGACTGAAGGAAAAAGGCCAGAGACTGAAGCAGTTGGGATAATGACAGAGCTGTGTTCTGTCTCCCAACAACAGGCCTGGTCTGGAACACTACACTTAGAGCAATGGAACTTAAAAAAAAATAATATATATTATATAATTTTATATAGCTAGATATGAACTATCTACATAATCATATGCAATACTCTACGTACCACATCCATGTATGTCAACTGTTCTGCCACAACATGGTCTTGAAAAGAGGAGAATTCTTCTGGATTGCTGATCTCCAGTTCTTCTCCATCAACCAGGTCACTGGAGGAAGCACTACATAACCCATCTGGCCAGGATGGAAACAATGAACAGCAAACAATGAACCAGAGCAGGTGACTGTTTATTTTGAAACATCACTGTATTACAGCAGAACACCCCAAGGGTCCTGCCTGGTGTAATGATCCCACTGTGCTGCAGCTTTGAGTTACAAAAATGACCAGAAAGTTAAACTGGCAAAGGAAAAGTGGAATAAAAAGCAATAGAGAAAACTGAGCTGTTCAGGGTTCTCTTAGCAAAGTGGCTCAACCCATTTGCTTTTTTTTCTGAAAGAAAAAACATCACCACCACTCCAACAAAAACTCCGTGTTAACACTGTGGAATTTTGTTAATCTACTTTTCAGTATTTCTAATTTTTAAAAAAATTATCAAACTACAAAGGGCTGAGGCTGCAGTTATATCCCCAAAATATTGCATGAGGTGAGGAGTGCTTTTCTATCTAGAAATAAAAGGAGATACCAGATTTCTTGGCACCATTTATGGCTACATGGCCTATATTGAAGAGGGTTTATTGCACCATCCTTCAGCTTCCCACTCAGAGAATTTTTCCCAGGAAAGGGAATACAGTGAGCAACTACAGCATTTTGCTGAATGCTTCTAAATTTGCACTGGGCAGCAGAGACAAGGTGAGAAAGCAGAGCCCTCCTCATGGGGGAACCTGACCCAGTGCAGCAGGGAAAGGGTTTCACAACTGCTCCCATGTCACCTTTTGCCTCCCAGACACTGGGAATAAAAAATTAAAACACCAAGAAATATGCTCTTGGTAGAGGATGAAGTCAAATGGAAAACCCCTCAAAATAAATCCTAATCCCTTTTACTGTAAGACAACAGTAACTCCATAAGGAGGGAGGAAAAGTTTTGAAGACTAACAATGGCAGTACTGGGTTTACCACTAGTGAGATTTCATTAACAAAGTATTTTATGCAAGACTTCATACCCAGGGTAAAGCAGAAGATTAAAGCAAACAACAGCAGATACAGTGATACAGAATCAGTATTTCTCAAAATACTTTGTTTTACCTTCCTTCATTAATTAGACAATGATCATCACCATAAATTGCCATTGTTTTGATGTAACAAATTACATGTACAGGCTGATTTCCATCTGGACACTCAAATTGCACAATTTACTGCCAGAGCTCAATGTGATAAATGGAGATCTCTATTCCAGAGTTACTTTTCTGTGGCTGTTTTATAATTAAATGGACTTTGACTGAACTGTTACAAGAATCTCTCTCTTTCTGGCTTTGTAACTCCCCCTTTTCCTTTCAGCTCTTGAAATTCAACTCAAAATCCACATCCCAGAGTTGCAGCCCTACCCAAAACCTCACAGCTCCCTTAAAGCCAGGTCCTGGAATGCAATGCAAATTTTCCGTTTCTTTTTTTCATGCCTTTCTTCTCCTTCATAAATGTGTAATGAGGCTTTTCCCTACTCTCCAACAAGCTGGAATCCTCTTGCACTCGAGTATCTCATCCTCTTCAAAGCCCTCTGACGCTCTCAGTCCTCTCAAAGCCTGACAGCCCTCTTGACTGCACTGAGAGCATTCACGTGCTCCTTGTGAATTTGCAAGCTCTGTCTGTCCTTGCTTTGATTTGCTCAAGCTACAGGAATTGAGGCCAGGGACAGCTTTATGTACTTGTCTGGGACTGCAATCTGATCTCCTGGCATGGCTGATGGCAGCATGGCATGGAGGTCTCACCACCCAAATCAAGCTGCAGCACACAGGTTTGTAAATTCAGAGCACAATGAATGCTTGGGAATGGTAATTATCATCATTGTAGACAACATATTAAGAACTTTGAAAGAAATCTTGGAAATGCACAAAGATAGAGCTCTGATAAAGTAAGGCAACCCTAAATCTCCTCTCTGAAGGCTCCACATCTTAATTTTGTTATCCTGCTCCTGTCTTACCCTAAGTACCAGGCTCTCCTCTGCCACATTTTGGGAAATGTTGTCATTCAAACTGACCCATCTATATGACCCGAAAAAGAAGCTTTTCAGCTGTTACTTGAGGAAACAAATGCAGAATCGGGGCTGCTGGAATCTCCTGTCCATTCTGAAGAACACAGAGACCAAATACAGCTCTCCTGAGCTTTCTTTCTTTGACCTGGGGGAACCCAGCCCAGGAAAAGTCATCAACAGGCACATATTGGCCATCCTGTTCCCTCACCTGTGGTCAGTAAGGAAAAGGCCTGGGCTCTGTGCATTACTCCTTTCTATGCTAATGACTGAGTTCATTTGGCATTTCACAGTATTATGCATCAAGGTGGTATTTCTGGAACATCCTGCAGGCAGGATTTTTATGGGATGAAAGGGTATTTTTCTGGCATTTCCTTTAGGACATGAATTATTCCCTCTCACCTCTCTACCAAAGCTGGAAGTTGATTGTAGTCCTGATTCACATACTACATGGGCTCCTATGACTGCCCAGCCCAGGCCACAGGAAGCTCTCTGAGCAGGAGGAGGGCACGTGTCAGCCCTGCTGGTGCACACAGATTGTGTCACTGCAGTTCACTATTGTTCCAGTGCATTGTGACCCCCAAGAACGTCAGTTTTTCCTCTGTCCTTGGGCTCCAGCAGCCAGGCACTCCAATAGGAAAAAACAGCCCCAGACACTTCCTTTGGCAAGATGGTAACTAGGAGGAAAAGCGGCAGGAAAACAAAGCCTGTGACTCAAGCTGCATTTTGTCACAGCTCTGCATTCTGGCTTTTGTTGGTTTGGGGGTTTCCTGCGGGGGAGGTTTGAAGTGAGGAGCCCAGCTAGAGAGCAGCTGTGTTTTAGCACAATGGCATGGGAAGTGTGCTGACAATTAACCCCTTGGCTGCTGCAGTGATCTCAAACCTTTGGCTAAATATTACAGTAGGTGTTGGATTTCCCAAACCCTCCCAGAAAGAACAGATACAGACACCTGTACTGGAAGACTATTTCATCCCTCGCAGAACCTCACACAGAGGTGTTTGGTTTTCGTTTGGGTTTTTTGTTTTGTTGTTGTTTTTTTTTAAGAAGAAATGAGAAAAAAGTCACTGGTGAGCCTCATAATATTATTGAGAAGCGTGAGAGGTGTTGAAACATAGTCCACATAAATCCCTTATGGTCTGAGAGAACAGAGAGACACAAGTAAAAGGGAACTCACCAACAGTTTCCACTTCTTGGTTCTGGAACTGCTTCAAGAGGTTCTGCACCTTACTCTCCATGTCAGAATTGGGCATGTTGTTCTTCAGGTAATGCAGCAACTTCAGCAAACATGTGTGGTCAGGTGGCTCTCTGAAGTCCTCAGAGCACTGGTCGAGCCAAGCCCGTAGGACTGAGGCTATTTCACTGGAAGCAAACAGAGAGAGCACAGTGTTCACACACAGCCCGCACTGGTGGAACTGGAATTGGACGGACCTGTCACTGCTGGAACTGGAACTGCATGGACCTGCCACTGGTGGAATTGCAACTGCACGGACCTGCCACTGGTGGAACTGCAACTGCACAGACCTGCCACTGATGTCCCTGTGTCTGTCAGGACAGAACAGCCATCCAGCTGAAGGATCTTTGCTGAGCTCTACCATGGAATAACTACCAGACATTACATACACAATCAACAGCAGAATGTAATTCCTTCATTCCCCCTTGTGCCAGTGGGAAAAGCTCAGTGTGCGCTCCACAACTGCTCCCTGGGATGTTGTGGGAAAACAGCAGGGAGGAAACAAGGTATTTATGGCTCCTTCCAGTGGAAGTGCTGAATCAAAAACGTCCTCTGGGGCCTTTCATCAGTCACTCTGCAGTCTGGGACCAACCTGCAGCTGCACATCCACACTGTGCTGCTCGTCTGCAATCCCAGGACAAAGCTTCCCTGTACACGAACCCTCAGGTTTCATGGGGGAAAAAAGGAATCTAATCCTGAAACTAACCCCCCCAAGCACACACAGGTAGAGGGATTGCCTCATCTGTGAGGATAAACCCTCCCTGCCATACGTGCAGGGTGACGCTGCCCATGCCCAGGATCAAACTTGAAGCACCAAGAGAGCTGAGCCCAGAAGACACACTGTTCTTGCTGAGCTGAGGATGAAATGCCTAACAAAAACATATAGGCAGAAGCTTGGCTTCATCTTTAGCCCAAATACAAGGAATGGCTGTCAAATTACACCGTGCAAAAAGGCATCTCGCTCCTGCTGGCAGTGCAGAAGAAAAGACGCTTCGGGAGTTACAGGGCCATGGGATTTTGTTCAAGAAAGTTATCTTCCTTACACACACGCATCTAAAAGGACACCAAGTGCCCATGGACAATCCTACAGACTGAGGGGGCTGAGGGAAACCAGAGCTGAGGAATCAGTGTGGTTCCCACAAGGCCTGAAACGGAGGGAACTGATCTGTTTATCTGCTTTTCCTGCTTTATGTAGGTTTGCATCCACACCCACCCACTAGATTGGCACTTCGACATTCCACAAATGTGTGCCTGTGGGAATGCCCTTAAATCCTGTATTTGCAAGGAGTTTTCATAATCTCAGCTTGATTTTGTTAGAAAATAAGAGTAAGCTATGGTTTTCCAGAACTAATACACAGTTGTTGACAAATTTCAACTGAGTGTGGAAAAACCAGAAGACGGCTGGAAAATAACCAAATTTCTTAAAGTATTAAGCTCCTTATTTCAGAATAAAAGATACAATAAACTTTCTGAGAAAAAGGTCCTGAAGATTTCTTCTGTGTCACTGAAGCTATGCCTGTGTTTCAAATCTCTTCCAGCCTGGAGAGCTCTTCTGTCAGAGCTGTATACAAATACTGGCACATTCCTGCTGCAGTCTCTGGTTAACTCAGCTGCTCAGTGCATCCAAAATAAACCAATATTTAGGAAAGAGTAAAGAGAATTTCTCCCACTCTCTGTGTCTCATCTGAACTGCATTAGTTTTTCCTCAAAACTCAGTTAACTTTTAATCCCACACAGATTTCATTTTACAAGTCCTATCCATTGAAGTCTGTTGTTTCTTCCCTTTCTTGCCCTGACGTTGTGGCAACTTTGAATTTTCAATTAAGAGTATTTGGAAATCTGTCAGTAATATTGTTTGGTTAGCCTTGCTGACAAGAGAAATGCTGGAATTACAATTTCAGAGCTACAAAGAGTATTTACAACCAAAAATTAACATGCAAACACACTCTGGATTTCAGGTTTCATTGCAAACATGAAACACCTTGTACAGCTTGGAAGACTCTACACTGGAGAACTATTCTGGAGTGAATTTTCACAAGTCACCTCAGACAAACTTCCATCACATGTGCAACAAGTACAGCCTTCATGGTTTAGGCCAGTGGTGGCCAAACCTTTTATCTGGAGCTTCCAGACTGTTTTACTCCACCAGGACAGGTGTCACCCAACATCCAGTGCCCCATGACCACCATGGCACAGCCAACAGTGCCAGCCCAACTCCACATCCCAAGGCCAGAAAAGGCCACAACAGGCAGATGCGCCTTCTCCATGCCCAAATTGTGCATTTCCTCCTGCTCTGCGCTCCTTTTCCTCACCCACATCACCAACTCATCACCATCCCCACGGGTTCCACCACCAAAACCCAGGCTGAGTATTCTATTCTTGTGAGCATTTATCAGTTCAGCAATGACCTGAAAGGAGGAGCCTCTCCACAGGGCAAGCTCTTGCACTAATATTGGTCACACACTCTCTACACTAAGCTGTTTCCAGCAGCTTGGTTGGTGGCCGCTTTCATAAGCTGAAGAATAAACAGAGTTTAAGACAGACTCACTCAGTCTCCCAGAGCAGGGTGAAGAGTTCACAGCTGTTACACACACTGGGTTTTGCCAGCAAAATCATTTCAGTCAAGAGGGGAAACAGGGAAGTGAGGAGAGGTCCACTGTGCCCTCCTGCTGCCTGACTGCTTCGTTGGTGTGGCAGGGAATGCAGGTCTCCAAAAAGGGGCTGGAGATGTGCCCAGGCCTTGCAGCAGCTTTATGTTTGCTGCCCTTGCAAAGGAACTCCCTGTGCTCAAGAGACCCAGATAGGACAGGTGCCTTCTGAGAGCTCAGACAGGAGAGGAGCATCACAGACTACATTTTTCACAGATTCATTATGACTATAAATTTTTCCTTTCCTGCCTATACAAAAAGACAAACCCTCAGTGTTTAACTCCTGTCCTGCCACCCACAGGCTCCAGGTTCTGCTCAGCAGTTCTTCCAAGCTTCACACCTATCAGAAAACGTTCTGATTTCCACACCAGCTTTGCTTGAAGTCCATGTCTGAAGGTTTCATTCTCCACAGTCTGCCTGCTGTTGGGTGGAAGAAGCATATCTGAGTCTGTCATTCACAAACAGAAACTACTCACCCACTCCCCTTTGCCCATGAGCTGCCACAGAAGGGGATGGGCAGCTCCAAGGGATAGAATCACAGAATCAGCGGGGTTGGAAGAGACCTCTGAGATCATCAAGTCCAGCCCTTGATCCAACCCCACTGTGACCACCAGATCATGGCACTGAGTGCCACGTCCAGTCTCATCTCAAAAACCTTCAGGGACAGTGAATCCACCCCCTCTCTGGGCTGGTCTGACAGCTCTGTTGGCTTAGAGGGCACAGAGAGGGTGGGAAATGAGCCCTTCCTACCCCATGGCCACACAGGAATTCTGCAGGGAGTTATCTCAGATGCAAAGGCAGCTATGGCAGTCCTGAAGGGATCTGACAGGAAGGAATAATTTCTTGGCAAAAAAGGCAAAAGCAGCCTTTTCTTCCCACCACAATAATTTCTAAAGAATGGGTAGAAGGGAATCCCAACAATTAAGGAAAACCTCAGTTGCAAAAAGAAAATAAATTATTTATTTCATATGAAATTATACAGGAATGTGCACAAAACTAACTGTAATTTGCCAATGCATACTTAAGACCATCAGCCTCTTCCCTGCCTTCCACTGGCCATGCAATGATGTTCAGGCTTGCTCACACACACTAAATTAAGAGAGTTGCCTTTTCTCAGTTTTGCTTGTTAAATCGGGGTAAAATCAGGGCTAAAATGTATGTAAGACACAAGCAAAGGTGCTGCAAAGGTGACTTCTCACACCCAGCCTGTTTGTAAACACTGTCCTGATGACTTCCAGCAAATGATCTGCTCCTTCTGATTTGGCAAAAACTCACTGAATAACATATGGGAGACTTTTGCTGCCACACAAAAGCCACTAAAGAGAAGCTCTACTAGCTATTCTTTGTTTTAATTGAGATGCCAATCATTATTTTTCTTTCTAATTATTCTTTTTTGGTTGTTTTCACAACTCTCCCACTCTTCCAGTGCTAATACTGCCCCTAGTTTGACTCTGCTTCTCATGTAACCACACTGGTTTCTGTTGTTGTTTTAGCTTAACTGGCTTTACTGGAATGAATGCTGATTGTTGCTCTCCCAAAAGAATCTTAACTCCCCACCATGGATTTCCCAGGCATCAACCAATTTCCCCATTTCCCATTCCAGCCAATTTTCTTCCCTTTGTCTCCTATTCCTTTGGAGTCTGTTGTCCTGGAGCACAATGTTTCAGGACTGCTTTTATTTCTACAGTGCTGTAACTGTGCACGTTGTCTTCCAGGAGGACTGTTTGGTTCAGGAGGATGAAAAGACAAGTGCTTGGTCAGGAAAGTCTAAATGCACAAAAAGCCATGGGAGAATGTTTGTTTGTCACTGTGAGAACCTCCAAATGTTGTGGTGTTACACTGAAGGTTTTGGTATTTACTATTTTAATGCAGAAGAGGAGGGGTAAATATTCAAGACATGGCCTGTGGTAAGTGAGTAACTCCTTCATTTTCTCTGTTTGAAGTGCTTCCCCCAAATGCTAAGGTATCAAACAAGGAGAATTCAGTTCAGCTTTGAGTTGCTCTGCCTGTGGTTTTCATTGTGCCACATTCCAAATAACAAATAAATTCCACTCTCATAATAAAGAAAATGCAACCGTGAGCTGACATTCAAGACAAACAAAGAAGTGCCAGGTATTTTGATTTATTTTTGGGGCCTATCACTCACTGAGGTAGAACATCCCCAAGAGTGCTCCAACCCAGCAAAACAAAGCCAGCAGCAGAAGGAAACCACAACCTCAGAGGCCAAGAGGCTTGAAAGGACTTTTGCTTTCACTCAAGGATTCAAAAGCCTCATGATACAGCCCTGGAAGTACTAATGTTAAACATCTGGAAAGCAAATAAACAAAAAATCACAGTCCAAGTCCACAGAGGAACATGGCAACATTGTCTGCCCCTTGAAAATCCTTTCCTGCAGGTAATCTCAGTTCATAAAACTGTTTTTTCAAGAAGTCTTCACGTAACTAGATTCAATTACCATTAAACTCAGCTTCCCTGAATGCAAACACTGCAGATGAGCCCAGATTGCCAGCCTGACCTTTGTTCTGTGTGTCTGGACAGCAATGAATCACTTCTGGGAACTTCACGGACACAACTCTAAAGCTCGTGGCAGCAAACTCAGCACCTTTTCTGGCTGAGGTGTGATGTGCTGCCTCAGCTGCCCAGGCCTGGCAAGGTAGCTCAGCACCATTTGGGCCCCTCACATTGCTCAGAGGCATCTCAGCATCCAGGGAAGTCACCAACTTCCAAAAGGTACAGCCCCACACAGGACATTTTAGAGTTCAAAGGCTTTATGTTTTTTTCTGTGTCCTCAGTGTCTGCATGTTTAATCAATCACCTCTTTAAAAGCATGGAGCCTGTGCTTTGGGTGCAGTTGGCTGCCAGCAATGCATTGGTTGCCCAGAGATCAAATAACTCCATCTTTCACTAGGAGTGGGAGATAGGGCACAAGTTATTCCACACATCCTCCTGCAGGGGAACTTCAACCTTGTAACAGCAAGTTAAAAGTTAACTGAGGAACTGTCCTGCTCTGAAAGGAGATCATGGTGATCATGTCCTATCACCAAAAGCATTGTTTCTAACTATCTTGTGGGCAATACACAACCATTTTGGGAGGACTGAAGGGCCCAAACAGCATTAATTGCTTGGTTTGCTGATCCCCTTCCCAGAACACACAAAGGTGCTCAAGATGTCCAGGAGGTGACCATCTCATTCCAGTTTCCCTGGCTGCTAAGTGGCAAAGAGCAAGAGAAAGAACTACTTTTTGCTCTAATTTCTTTCCTCACCTGCTTTTTCTCAATGCTGTATATCAAACAACATTTCTGACCTATATACCCTCATTTCAAAAAAACACAACCATAATTCAATTATAGTACAAATCCATGGACCACTCTAATTATTAATGCTACTTGTCATACTGGTAATTTTTGTTGGCGTTTAATGCATATGTGGTTTTATTCTGAATTATTACATCTCTTAGTGTTATTTCTACTCTCTTCTTTTTGAAAGTCAACAGAAGTCCTGCACTAAAAAATATGCAGTGAATGGAGAAGTCCAAAGACAACCACCTGAGATGAGAATGGAACTCTGTCACACCTCAACACATAAACATGCAGAACTCAGACACAGCACCAGACAATCTTGTTTATGTGAAGGAAGACAAAAAAATTGCTTATAGGAGGTAGAGGGTCAAGTAAGTTACTCCTTACAACTCTTATCACAATTCAGGGAGACATGGTGTCATATTTCTGAAAAACAGGCTGAAGTCCATGAATTCAGACATTTGACTGCAATATATGACCTTTTCAGGACTTTATTCTTCTCTTACTTGCAATCATGAACTTTTTGACTGACTGAAAATAGTAAGAAAAGTGGAAAGCTAGCTAGTGAACATGAAAAGCTAAAGTGGGTCCCAACAGGGGAAAAAAAGGCAGGTTGTTTTACGCTTACAAAACCTTTCGTGGTGTTCAGAGTGTCCATTTACAACTCTGAGATCCAACGTATTTTTAAAGTTCCAGCACCTTTGTTTAAACTGTGTATTAGGTGTACTTTAGCCAGATCCCTGGTGAAAAATACAATTTTTGACCACTCCAGCAGCCCAAAAATGACAGGAATGATGTTTAAGTGAACAGGAGAAAATCCCCTTGGCATTAGGGATCCTTAGAAGGCACGTTTCTGAATATAGCTGAAGTGATCTTGGGTCAGTAACAACTACAGGTCACTGCAGCAAGTGTGAGAAGGAAGTGCTGGCTCAGGCTCAACATTTGGGAACACAGGGGCAGGTTTTCAGCTCCCCAAAGCCTCTCAGCCAAGGCTGTGCCACGAGTCTGCTCGAGCCCCAGAGCAGGACCTGCAGGTTCTGTGCTACAGGAACACTGTGGAATACTGACATAATTCAAAGCAAAATCAGATCATTGACATGCATCAGACATTCTCCTCCAAATCTATTACAGCTCTACACTAGAAGTACAAAAGCATAGAGAATTTCAATGTAGAAATCAGGAGCCTGTGCACTTACAGTTCCTTCCACACATACTCAGATTTTGCAAAACTTCCCCCTTTCTTTAAAGCTCCATGATGTACTTAAAGAGCCATAAATTCTCCTCCTGCAGTTGTTTTCGATGTCTGCAGCAGTTTTTTATGTCAAACCACTGGAAATGCTTTAAATTGCATCTCCATTTCTAATGCCCCAACTTGATTTTTAAAGCCCCTGAACTGTCACCACAGGAGTCTGACAAATCCAGAAAGTCTCTGGCCACCAACCACAGGCTTCCCCAGGAGATATTTTTCCTCTGAGAAACAGAGTTAATGACAAGAAACAACATGGCTCTACTGCTTCTTCCTCCTATCTCTCCAAGTCATGTAAAACCAAGAACACAATTATATCATGTTTCTGTTCTATGAGAAAAGAGGGTAAATGCAATTACATTGGAACTATCCCAGACAAGAGGAAACCCGAACTACTGGAACCGTTAGGACTACAAAGCCAACCACTTTTCCAGATACCACTAATCATATCTAAGAGACAAGTAGCCAGAGCAGCTGAGAGCCACAGAAACTTTTCAAAGAGGGAAGTGAATTCATGTTTATATGGGATATGTTAAAACCCCTGACAAATTTCTTTGTTGACAACTTCATTGTTGAGCTTTCTATTTACACGTAGTTGGGTAAAGGTATCAAACTCAGACGTAAAAGGTATCTTATGAAGGCCAAAGGATCAATATCAGATGTTCTGGTTATATCACTGAAAATTTTGTCAGAAAAACTCCTCAGAAGGTGAGGAACAGGAACAGGACACAGGCCCTATCTGTTTGTCAGCCCCTGGCTGTGCAGAGGGCTCATGTGAGGGTTACATGCCAGGACAGAAGAAAGCACTGATGCAGCAGGAAGCAACTCCAGGGTTGGTGAACTATGTGTGTCAGTAGGAAAACAATTCCAGTTGAAAAAAAAAACAACAACCCAAACATGCTTCTACTAAATGTTACTTCTTCCCTTGCACACAAACCTTCAGGCACAGCAAAAAACTGATGCATTTTGCCCAAAGCCTCAGTGACACAATTAACATCAATGTTACTTTCACCCCTTTTCTCTCTCCACGGACTCCATGAAAAGGCAGTTGGGGCATCAATCCCAACATGACTTACACTGGTGAAATGATCTTCCCCAATATAAATCCTGAGATTATTTTGCAGGAGGGTACTGCTTTATCTCATGTTTTATGACTGAGATAGAGGGAGGTTCCAATGGTTTGCCCAGGGTTGGAAGAGACCAGAGAGCTCAGTTTGGATGGAAGTGTGGGAACCACTGGCTGTCTATTATTGCCTCTCCTCATCACTACATAATGCTGCTTTCTTGGTGCTTGTGACCAAATTTTAACTACCAGCTGTTGTTTGATAGTTCTCATGGCAAAACAGGAGGAAAATACTACAGCAGCCAGAAAAGAATTGGAAAGTTGAACTCCTATGTCAAGTCCTATGGGGCAAGAGGAACAAAAACCCAGTGGCACTGACAAGAATCAAGCATCTTCCCACTGTAATCAAATCTAATGACACATGCCATGGTGCCTGCAAACCACTGATGTCAAAGCACAAATGTTGATGACCTAAGGCACATTTTACACCCAATGTCCACAGATAATGTGCCAGGCAGATAGCCAAACCAACTTTTTCTCATTTAAATTGAAGTTCAAAACAGCTCTGCTATTTCTCTTGCAAATGAGGATGACCTCAGAATTTCAATTTCACTGTAAAAGCAGCACTGTAAATCACAGGGGCACTAATGGAGAAGATACAGACAGACACACACACACACTCTGCCTGGCACAGCCTCTGCTGTCATGCACAATAACATCAGTCACAGGCAATAACCATTTACTGCCATAGATAAGGCCGAGGAAACAAACACTCCTTGTTTGTTTAATCAACAAACTGTTGGCCTAGATGTGCTCATCTCATGTTTAATTCTGAGACAATTTCCCTGTAAAGGATCCCTGGGTTATACTATTGTATATGTTACAACACAATTGAGATTTGGCCTTTCCACAGCTTGCTTAAGCATGAAAACAGGGCTGTAAATGTGCAGTGGCAACGACAACCCTGCTGCCCAACAACAGCCCTGCTGCCCCCCGACGACAGCCCTGCTGCCCACGTCCTCCTGCAGTGCCAAGCCCTGCCCTGGCATTGCCCTGCCCTGCCCATCCACACTTACGCCCGGAGTACCATCTCGGATTCCAAGGAATTCAGGTTTGCCACTTCTCCATGGCTCGAGGTCTCCAGGTTTCCAAACCTGAAAAAGGAGGTGGGTGTTTAGGAGAAACTCTACCGAATAAAAGCAATATCCCAAATAGCATCACTCATGTAACAGTTACCATAAACAACTACAAAGTGCTTCTAGCTGTAATTGCACATATGGAATCTAACAGGTGGGCAAAATAAGGAGCTTGAAGGTTATTTCATTCAGGAGGGAAAAAAGTCCTAAAGGGCAGCCAGTACCTTCCAAGGTAATTAGCTGATTTATATGAAGCAGCCTGCACACAGGAAGGATCAGCCACAACAGTGTTCTCCATGAGCCCTTCTCCCTGTTCTCCCTCCAACCTCTCTCAGTGCAACGTGCAAGGAGACTGGAACAGAGCCCCTTTCTCCAACACAGCTTCTCCTTCTCTAGCACCTCACATTCCCTCCAACTCCAAGTGTTATTCCACCCCAAGTTTTCTAGGGGCCATTTGTCATGAGTGGGAATGGTCCACAATGCTGTGAAACTACCACTGGAAGAGAGAAAACCAAGAGAACAACTCCAACAGCACCAAAGGCACCCTCACCTACAAGGCAACATCCTGGGCCTTGCAGGCAGGATCATACACTCCATTTTCAGTGGGGGTGCTCATGGTTTCAGACACACAGCTCCATAATTGCCCACAAAGGATCCCAGGTAGCTTTAAGGAAGGCAGATGATGACTCACTGTCCACAAGGAGACAAGCTGATTTCATACACTCAGGTTTATACAACCTGAAATTAAACTGAAGAGTTAGAAAAAGAGCATTCTTAAATGGCTGTGCTACAACAACCCAGTGTCAAATAGAGAAACACAATGGGCTGCTGTGTCAAAGCTGTCATAAATTCATTCAAAAATGTCCCAATGGATAGAAGTGGTGGTAGTTTTCTGCTCCTCTAAAGCATCAGTCTAAGGCTTCACATATAAGAATCCCAGATCTGTTGCTAAAGGGAGACAATTTCACTCTCCACTGCCATCAACTCTGTAAGAGACCTAAAATACATCTCAGCCAGTAGACAAAAGATACTTTTCTCTCTGCTGTGAGAATTTTGAGTAAAAATTAAATTTTCATTTTCAGCTTTCAAAACTTGCTGTTAAATCTTTGAGTAAAATTTATTGAGATGACTCCCACTGTGATTGTTCTAAGATTGCACAAAGTATTAAATATGCCTTTGCAGATTAGGCTTTTGTGTTTAAATTCCACTAGAGACACATGCTGATTTTTATAAGATATATCTGTAAGACAGCAATAAAGAGCAGCCAGTTTTCTGTACAGGACCAGAGAAGAATAAAGTTTTGTTAAGTTGCCAGATGTAAATCTCTGTCCATCTCTCATCTCTCCATGAACAATAGTCATTAAATACAGGTTAGGAGGAGTAAATGATCCAGCTGATGTAAAGAACAGCCTTTCTGCAGCCTTCCAGTGGCCTGTTCTCACCAGCTCCCTGACAAAGATCCATTCACTGCCCAGCCTTGTATGAATGCTTTGCATACAAAAAGAGACACAGAAACAAAAGGATCCTGCAGCCCACAGAACTTTTCAGCCTTGCGTGGAGTTACAGACTCCACTCAAAGGGACTCACTAAGCAAATGAGAACAGAATGGGATGGGTAGGACTGCATGTTTAAATACTGAAAAACAGAGTGGAAAATGCACCCCTGGGTCTCTGTTAAGAAGAGAGAGGAAAATACTCTGAACAAGTCAGAACTAATAAGGAAAGGTGGTTCTGTGCAACAGCAATGCTTGTGTGCACTGTAACAAGCCTTTAGGAAGCCCAGACCCTCGGCAGAACAGGGTGGTTTGAATCCTACACATATGGAATCATGGGAATGAGGTCACTTCTTTAGCTGAGTAGACAACCCAGCTGCTATAATGCAGAAGAGAGGGAGTAACAGCTGCTGTGGAACAGCAGGGAGCCAAACACCACATCAAGCTGCTGCCCCAAAACATGTGGCTCTGCTGCCACAGGACCCAACCCTTCAGCATCCTCCTCTGCCCTCCTTGGCCTCTCCACTTACCCTCTGGCAAACCATCCTCCAGCAAAAGGAGTGAATGGAAACCATACAGCTCCCTTGTTCTTTGCTGTCATTCCCCAGGTCTGGCTCTGCCATCAGTTCCCTGCTCTGTACACTCCTCCAGACAGGGACTGGTTGCTACTTTATCTGTGCCAAGCACAGCATGGCCCTGGTTTAAGGGACACGATTATCAGCAAAAAATAAAACATGGAAGAGAGGTATTTGGCCTGCCTCTACCCTGATCTGAACAGCTAAACATCTTTGGATTCCACTGCACTTGTCAGAATACCACTCTGGAATATCCCCCCGGGGATAGCAAAGCACACCCAGGGGCAGGAGGAGCTGCTGTCCTTTCCCTCCTTCCAGAAACTTCCATCGAGGGCTTTCACACCAAAATCCCAACAATTGTTTTTCTTTTAATTCTCCCTACTCAGTTGTATCAAAGCAGCAGAAAGTATCAGAACACACAGTGTTAAAAGCTTGGCAGGTTTCCAAAGCTTCCTGCTGCACTTAGTTGCCAAACTTCCATAAATACTAAAGCAATTCAGATGTCCAATTACTCTTAAAGAGCTTTGAAAACACAAGGCATCCCCCCTCACTTCTCAACACACCAGTTTATGCTCAAAATTTTGTTTTGTGACTTCAAATCAATGTTAAAAGAAAACCTTTATAGACTGAATCTGGGCTAAAAAAATTGAAAGGGCTCCAATCTCAAATTTCATGAAAGGCAAAAGCTTAATGTGAAGTCTTAGAGGGATAATAACAACAATAACAACAATAATAATCATCATCATCTTCGGCCTCTAAAACCGAAGTTTCTCTTCAGTACAGCATCTACTTCTCTATTTGCCTCTGTCATACACAGAGGAGCACTTCACCTGCTTTTGGACAGAATAAATGCTTGCTGCCCCAAATGCAGTGAATATTGCACTGCTTGGACAGATCCTCTGCAGAGCCTCAAATGCCCAACAGGGATCCCCACACACTCAGGGGACAGCAGAGCCACATTTCCCAGGACACTTTTGCAACAGTTCCAGGACTCTTTGCTTAATCTGGATTTCTGTACTTCTAATTCATACATCAGAAATTAAAACTGACAACAAATGCCAAAATTGTACTTTTTTTTGTTTGGTTTTTTTTTGGTTTTTTTTTGGTTTGGTTTTTTTTTTGGTTTTTTTTTTTTTACTTTTCATTACTTCACTGGAACACAGAACACAAGTACTCACAAAACACAGATTATACACTGACACCCACTTTGGTCTCTGTATTGGGGTTTTTAACAAGTATCACTAAAAAGAAACTTGTAACAATAGTCTCTTTGCTACTTATTCTGAACTAAGGCAGAGATGAAAACCAAGCTGCTTAAAATCAATTACTATCCATCTCTTTTAAAATTTTTCTTTGCAACATCTGCTTTCCCTCATCATTCCATATATCACAGCTGCATGTAAACCATTCTAACTTTTATAGCTTCAATGTAATCTATATTTTCTCCCAAACCATAAAATTCTAGATTATCCATGATACTCCAAAAGCCAAGAGAAACATCCATGGATTCTCAAGCAGTACACTCCTAAGATTTGTGGGAGGGGAAGGAAGCAGTGACCTCCCAGAATTTCCTGTGGATTCCATTATTTATTACGAAGGCTGGGGATGAGGTTGCCAAGGTTGGGCACCCCAACCCTCTGAAGGGCACGTGGTAACCTGCTCAGAGCACACAAAGCAGCAAGATCAGAACTTGGCTCACAAAAAGAAATTCTGCTCTCTGGAGACTTTTTCCCTGGGCTTTTTTGCCCTCTCCTGACATTTTAAAGCAGCATCAGAGGAGGAGGGCAGGGCCAACTCCCTCAGAGCCTCACCATTTGCTTATTCTTTTATATATCCACCATCAATTTTTAGCATTCTTCATGTTCTGTGTCAGCAGTGGGATGGGCTGAGAGGTAAAGTTCAGAGTAGTAAATCCCACTGTACCTAAGTTTGCTCTTTTCTTACTTAGCTGCCTCTTACCTGACTACCAAGTTATTACTGTTAACAGCATTACTAACTGAGCCACATAACATTCCTACAAAGCAACCAGGATTATCCTTTTCAATTACAGGTAATTTATCCATGCCTTGATCCTTATCTCCCTAGTGGGAGAGTCAAAATTAAATCCTTAATTTAATTCTTTAGTTCTTATGCTTCTTCTGTGTTCTAAGTGTTAATTTTACATTCTAATCACTGTATGACAGAGTAACCATCTCTGTACACCACTTAATTTTGAAAATACAATAAATATGACACTCTCAGAATCAGAGCACCTCTGACCCAGCCATGTCTCAGTCAGAATTTCAGGCGAGAAGACAATGCTGTGTGTCCCAAGCATTTATGCAGACACAGCAACCAGGATTTAACAGTCTTACCCATACAAGCCATTTTATAACATTTAGCACTTCTGGTGCTGTCTGGGAAAATTTATGGCTATAAATTCATGTGAAGGAATAGAAGGGAAGCACAAATTCTTTCTTGTGTTTGTACAATCCCTGTTTCAAATCAGCTGCCTGCAAACAGGAGAGTTAGAGGGATATATTGGTATCCAGTAAAACATAGGAAGCTATTGCAGGTATGACTTTGCAGCCCACACATTCTGTTGAGGGATTTTTTGTGGGGGAAAAGTTGAAATAATTTAGCAGCCAGACATGGCACACTTTCCCCACCTGGTGACCTAAAGAGCTGGGATGTGGGCAGAAATGAATTTATATGATGTGTATGCTGAAGTTCTGGATTTTGCATCATTCTTGACAACAGATCATTAAATCCATGTCCACTAAAAGCAATGGAAAAAATTCCTGACATCCTCCTGTCACATAAATGATGGCTCAACTTCCATTAAATACTGGCTCTTACCTGTCCAGGAGAAGTTCCAGTACTGCCCTGGTAGAGGCAAAGGCTCTGTATGTTGAGAGGAAGATGCTGATGTAGGAAAAATCTGCATCCCCAAAAGCTGTGAGAAGGTTCTCCACCAGTTTCTCCAAAGTTCCAGCTTTGATAGCCCTGATCTTGGATGTTTCATACTGTCTGACAGTGTGCTCTGGGGGTAACTGGTCTCCTTCACCCTGCAAAGGGGAACAAGAGCAAAGCACAGAAATCAGATCCCTGACTCAGCTTTCAATGGGTTAAATTCCATCTTTTCACCAGAACTGCCCATCATCAGTTACTAAATGACTTTGTGGATTTTGGCTCTCTGAGCACCAAATGCTGTGTCAAATAATGGAGTTTTTAAGTATCTTTAAGATATTTCTCTGACATTCTCCTCAAAATATTTTATAGCGTGACCACTCCCAAGGTAACTCACAATTCCATCACAGGTTATTATCTGAAAGAAAATCCATTATCCCACAAAGAATAATACCACTGAAGGGAACAAAAGTGGTGATTCAGCATTTCACTGAACTTCTGAATCAACATGAAGACTGACCACAACTCTAGCACTGGCCCTTGTGATTCCCTCCTGGCTTTGGGTTCCACAAAGAACCAAAGGGCAGGAGCACACCTGGGTGCAAAACATCTCACGATGCTTTCTCAACAGGCTGTCAAAGGCATCTTGCAAACAGTCCATTATTGCATTCCAATTTTCTCCTACAGTTCCCATTTGGCACAATATTTGTCCACAAATGCAGGGTTTGAGGTTGGGTGTGTTTTTTAAACAGCATTTGTTTTTAATGCTTATAACCAGCCCAAAGTCTGAAAGAACCAGAAACACTCCCTTAAATTCTGCCATTATTTAGAGGACAGTTCAGAAAAATATTTTTGGGACTGCTTTAAATCCTATTTTGTAAAGTATATGGGAAGAAAATCCTTAAAAATGGGACTATAAATATAAAATATTCAACTGAGGGCATGAAAGCAGCATGTTAATGACTTGTAGTTACTACCAACCCTGGCTTGGTGTACTGACAAAACACAAAGGAAGAAAATCAGCTAATAGTAATAAAATAATTAGGAACAGACATCCCACCCACTTCCTATTTATATCACTACCCTGCACTGGTTTGGAATTACTCCTAACAGATAACCCTTTTTGTTTGCAACAAATGTCTTCCACTTTATTCTGAAGTTCTGCCTTTAGCATTATTCCAAAGCTCTGCTATCTCATTTCCCAGCTTAACAAACTCCAATAAACTCTTGTTGGTACATTAAAGCACAACCTGCTCTTTCTATTTTAAAAATCCAAAATAGACTAGAGAGGGAAAAATTTTATAAAATTTTGTTCCATGGATGTAATGGCTTTTTTAAAGGTGCATAATGTATAAAATACGTGACTTAAAGGTGGATCTGGAAATATACATGAATTATATATCTGAATTCAAACTGTATCTGGAATTACATATGATACTGTCATTGCAGAACCACTAACAGGATATGTTGTTACCACTGCTGGTATCTCTCACATTCCAATTTTTCTTAACCAAAACTTGGTTGGAAAAAAACCCCTAATTTTCTTACAGACTTTTCTTCTTACAATTAAAATGTACTTTTGAAAATGGCCTTTCCAACAGGGAGGAAGGTCTGCACCACTGTATTTAACTCTTAATTTTCTATACAGCAGATTGCCCCACTCACAATGTAATGGTTTATGGGCACGTAAAAACCTCTTGTTCACTGATATGGCTGTGCTCAAAACAAGGTCAGAATCTGCTTCCAAGACTGATACAAAGCACAAAATTTTCCATTGATTGCAACACTGCAACCTCCCCAAGACATCATGTTGGGAGAAAGTTAAAAAGAAACATACCTCCCTCCCCCCAAAAAAAAACCCCAACCCCAAACTCTGAAAAATGTGAGTTGAGCAGCGAAACCACTAAACTCTTAGAAATCATTGTGAGAGTTTAGGGATTGCTTGTATTTGTATTATTTTAGCAATTCTGTCTGTAAGTTTGAAAGGAAAGGGACTTGGCAGATGAGACCTCGTGGGCTGACTTTGTGCTAACAGGAAACTGCTCAGTCTGGAGTTAATCAAGAGCCATCTCCTCACTCACACAACCAAAGGCAAAGGAGTTTGCATGGGGTTTGTGCTCCCTGCTCAGAGCAAAAATCCATCTACTGCCACTAAAAGATGCTCCTAAAGCTCTTTGCAAGCTTTGACAGTGACCACTGTTGATGATACCAATAAATGCCACCAGTTCTGCATTGTTTTGTGCATCCAAACAACAACAAAAGGCTCTCCAGCTCCTGTTTGTCTCCTTCAGCACCATGTCCAGCAGTCCAAGAGAGATGCTAAATCCCAGTATCTGGGGGCTTTGGTAACATTTTCTTGGTACTCTACAATAAACACACATGGCACTTTATAGTCTGATTTATGGTTTTAAAAATCTCACTTTGATTTTTCAGGCAACAAATTCTAATTTGCCTTGATAATCTGAAAGTGTAAGTGATGAGCAAGCAGCTTCTTCCAAGACTTGTCAGTGTCTTTCAAAAGCAAATGTGGAAAGGTTGAAGGGAGGCATTTCCTTGCAAATCCTTATTTTTTGTGCATGTGCTGATCGAGTGTAATTCCAACATCTTTACTAAGCCTTGGCAATGCTGCACCTTCAGAGGGGCCCACTCTGTCTTAAGGTGACCATCTTACATCTGTACAGCACAAACATTAACTACATACCCAGTTCTTGCTGAACCAGGCTGAAAAACTGCCCTCAAACACTACTTGTTAACCTTCAATGGGATTACAAATCAATTATAAACTCCAGCATCTCCTAAATTTATGTTGCATCCTAACAAGAGGGGTTAAAGACTCAAGGTAAAAAAGAAAGTTAAAACTCCGATCAGTACAAAAACAGGTTTCTGACCAAATAAAGATGTGCAGAACTGTAGCAATTATTTCAGAAATACCACTGGAAACAATACTTTTTACCCAGAAAACCACTGCTCTGCACATTTTTTCCAATGCAAATATTATCTGTTGAGATTCTGAAAATGTGAGTTGTGGAATGAAATAAATGTAATTGTTTTTTATTAGGCGGACTAGAAAAAAATGCTACAACAACGAGGATGAACAATAAGGAAATCAGATACCAAGTGTTCTTCATGCTCAGTCATTTGAAACATTACTAAGGACTTGTTTTATTCAGAAATTGTGCAGTTGTTTTCAAGAACATCTGACTAACATTTAAACTCTATTTTTACTGATTTTGACAGATTTTTAAATGCTCTTAAATTTCCTTGAAACTTTACAGCTTTCCCAAATGGAGAGTTTTCCACTCTGGTTTTATTAACTTACTGGACAGGCACTCCATGATGGGATAAAAGGGCCTAAAGTACACTTTAACTTATAATTAAATTCAAAATAAGGCACTCTAAATGTGTCTAAATGTGAATCTCCTTTAACCTTTTTAAATCAGAAATAAGATGCTCTTTGTGATTTCACCCTTATTGTTTTCACATTGCTTATTTATACACAGGTTCTCCAACAGGTATCTTTAATATCTGCACTCATCCTTGGGAGAAGGGAAAAAAAACAACAAACAAAACAAAAGGAAAAAGAAATCAAATCATGGAATATCAAGTTTGGAAAGCTCCAGAAACAGTGGGTTCCATAACCACAGCCTAAGAGAAGAAAAGCCTAATCCATCCTTCATTAACACACCATCAAAGAAAACAGTGAGACAGATGAAACAGAAAAGTTGTTCAGTTGGTTTAGTCAAGTGTTTTTTTAAAGAAAAAGGCAAAGGTATTAACAACTTCCTTGCCACAGTGTTTCCTTCCAACAAACGCCTTGAACTTTAAAACTGAGCTGCTCCCAGTAAGGGGAAGGTTATCCCACAGGTGTATGGACAGGTCAAACCCACAGCAGGTGACCCACAGTCAGGCTGCACTGAATCCAACCCACACCACAGAACCATTACATAAAAAAATCCTGTGAAAAGTAATAATCTTGCCCTAACAATACCATGGCAATGACCAGACTAATCTCTCCAACAAAGTCACAAGAACTCCAAGGGGTCTGGGGACAGGTCCTGGCTGGGCACATCCCTCCTGCCACCAGTTCTGTGGCCCTGGCCACACCCAAGGGCCCTGCATGCCATCACTGTCCTCTCTGTCCTTGGCCTCGGCTTAACTTCCAGCCTGAAAAACTCTTTGCATGACGTGATAACTGCATTTGAAGCAGAACTTCCAGCCTAGGAAGGTGTGGCTTGCAGTGCAAACTTGCCTTCCCAAGGGCAGCTGCTTTTATTCTACATTGCATTTGGAAATGAAATGCAATAAAATTACTCCAGAGATCTCTCCACTTCACTAACTCCCATTTCCCCATTTTGGATAGTGAGGTAAAAATAAAAATCAGAATTCTGCATGGTTACTGCACCAAACTCAGAAGCCAAAGTAACTTCCTGTGCTCTTTCCTACACTCCAGCAACAGTATTCCTGGATTTCCAAGGCTCTACCCTTTTCCTTTCCTACCTTACCACATAAATAACCACTCTTGGCAGCAACCCAGAGTTTCCAGGACCAATTAATTCCATGCTCATCACACAAAAGGCATTCTCCTTTTCCCCCTGGAGCTCTCAGCCTGGCTGGTATCTGTCTGAAGGGCTGGCAAACACCAACAAAGGCTGGGGGGGGGGGGGGGGGGGGGGAGGTGGGGGGGGGAAAGGAGGAAGAAAAAAAGCCTTTTATTACAACAAAAGCTGTTGCTCAGTTAAAATTCACTCTAAGTGAATCAAAGCACAAGCAAATAAGCCTAATTTACACATCACATCTCTCCCCCCCCTGCATCTAAACTACTTTGAGCAAATGCATTAAGAAATTGAACCTTCAAAGAGCTCTAGGTTCAAATGGCATTGTGCAGCTCTTGGAAATAAATGGGGAAGCTTATCCAGCCATGGGAACACAAATTCCTCTCCCAATTTGCCCACTTAGAAGCATCTGTGCAGCAAAGGAATGTAGCCACATTATTCAGGGCCAATCAAGTCATCCCAGAGAGTTCACTGTGAAGCACAGGAGCTTTTTAAAGTGACCAAAAATCCTCCCAAGAGCTCAGAATTCCCCCCTCTATCTTGTACGATTTATGCACTTACCTTCTGGTTGCTTTCTACCTACCAAAAATCCCTTCTTATTCTGAACTCCCACCCCTCTTCTACAGAGACCTGTAACAAAAGCAAGACAAGCCCTCTGACCCTCTCCTCTTGTCTGACAGTGTCCTCATTGAGTTAACTGAACCTGAAAAATCGGATTACTGACACCCTTTTCTTTTTTCTTGGTTGTGTTTCACAGCCCTACACTTTGCCACAATCCTTAAGCATGCCAGAGATGAATTATTTTCATAACATCAGTATTATGAAATATTGCTTGTCCTGGCTTGGATTGGACATTGAAACTTAGCAAGTTCCTAATTTCAAACAGAAAAGCAAGAAGAAAAGACCAGCAAGTCAGGTAAGACTCTTGGTCATGTGCATCTTGTATTGCTGGGGGAAGACCCACCATCAAATGACATTTTTCTAGAAACACTCTTCTAATCCAGCAAATGAATATGTCCCAGGTCAAGTATCTCCCCAAAGCCTGTCTGTATTAGAGCAAAATTATTTGTAAAACTCAGTGTCCTCCTCCCTTCTGTGCACAGGAACACCAAAATATCCAAACACCAAACTCATCAGTAAATAAACACACGAGATAATAAACAGCTAAGTGAGCAGGGGACCAGGACGAAGGCAAGCAAAGAGGCTGTAGTCCCCATTTTGGCACTAAAGTCAGCTCATTTTACAAAATATTTTGACTTTGGACCTGAGGGAAGTGTTACACAGTGTCTCCATGAGGGAAGAGCTCCAGAAAGTCTCTCTGGACTTCCACAAAACAGTCTGTGATTAATCAAAGCTAATAAAAGCTTTTACAGGTATGGATTCCAGCAGGTCCCTAAGGAGGGAGAGGCAGCTGGAGCAGCTCCCCTGTGCCCCAGGAATAGTGAAGGGTATTTAGTGTTCCTGCTAACAGCCCTCATCACAACTCCTCTTCCTCCTCTCACCTCTTCCCGTCTGTCCTGGAAAAGTGGAGGTGCCAAAGCTCCCAGGAACCATAAGGGAGAAAGGAAGGAGTGCTGAGCAGGGAAAAACAGAGTATTAAAGACAGCTCAAACATTGCACTTGACTCTGACACAGCTTTTAATGGTTCTGATTCCAGATTACAGCGACAGGTACAGTGTTCCTTCCATCCCAGAAATACTGAGAGTTGAAGCTCATAGCACAGCAAAGTCTGCATTTATATATAATATTTCTAAGCTGCCTAGTTGTTAAAAATGGTAACAACTATGTCTACCCTAAGAAATTCCAGACAAAAACTACTATAGAAATTTTGCTTGTGAAACACTAGTCACTAAACCATTTGCCATGTTTCTTTCATGAAAAGTGCTAAAATATGCTGGCATTTTTTAATAAACACCAAGTGCAGCAAAGAGGAGGGATGACTGATATTACCACGAACATAGTCAGGCAGATTTCATATGGTATCATGACTTTTGACTACCAACTGAATACTTCCCCTGTGAAAAGTAACACTATTTCTTCCTCCTTCCAGAAATGTAATTTAAATTAATTGTGGAGCTCATCATCGCTTTCTGCTCAGTCAGTAGAAACAAAGAAAGTCCTGTATGAGACAGTAGGCAATAGTGCTAAACTCAAAATGGATTTAAGGGTGCCACAAGTAATAATTCTATTGCATAACAGTAGCATGAATATGTATTACATAACCCCAAATGCTTTTATTCATCCTGATTGTACTGCTGACTCTCCTTTTACACTGTAAAGCTTGATAAAACAGAACCCAGAAATTAAATTTATACAAGTCAGGAAATCGGTGAACTGCTACTGCACTCAGTTCCTAACACCAGGGGCAAGAGTGATAGATTTTTAACAGCATGAATAGTTGGAAATTAAAACTGTAGGTGCAAGGAGAGTAAATACATTCTGACAGAGAAAATAGAAGGAGACTGATCCAGATTTTAAAATAAACACAGCATGAATAAGGACCTAAATTGAGTTGTAAACTTCGTTTCCATGGCTGTGCTTTTTACTACCCTTTGTTTTGAAACTAAGAGACCTCTCCAGGGTGGGGTCTGAGTAGAACAAGCAGTAATGGTAAACTAATGCTTCCTAATAGTGTTACCAGTCTGGACATTTATTTACATGCTGAAAGAGTCCAAAAATATTAAGCCAATCATTAGTCCAGGCCAAACTGCATTTTTACTGTATTATCTACACACCATTAGGGATTGACTGTGGCATCTCTTAGGGTTCTGCTCTTGCACACTCACCCCTACAGAGACAGGAGTGACTCTGTCTGACCACATGTGTGTGTATGTGGCAAAAGCCTTGTCCCAGTTCTACAGGTATTTTCTCTATAAATTCTGCATTCACATGACAGCTGAACACAGTGCATACCTACAGAAATGACTGCAATCTCCCACCTCCAGCCCCAGCCCTCACCCCTTCTCTTGGACACAGCAGGATGGTGTGAGCCCTGAACTCACTGCAGAGATCTGTGTTTGGGCTGTGCTGCACTTGGACTTGAATCCCTCAGCAATGGCCACAAAGCAAAACACATCAGTATGTGGAAGTATTGAGTCAGAATGTAAAGTAATTACAGCTTACAAGTAAAGGGGAAAGAAAGAAATGTCAGATAAACCAAAATTGTCCACGTTTGCTGTCTGCTATTTGGATTTTTCTTCTTGTGGCGGGGGTTGTTGTTGAATTACCATCAGGAGTTAATAGCATACTTCTGCTCCTCTCTGTCCTGCTCTAACTTTGTGACCACCTGATGTTTTCCTGAACAAAGAGCCTGTTTTTGCAGGAAGAATGCAAACCTCGTGCTTTAAGTGTGCAAGAGTTCATTCACATTTTGCCTGCTACAGGGAGCCAGCAGCCCTGAGCACAGCCAGACCCAATCCCAGGCACTCCAGGGAGGAATGCAAAGGCCTGAGATCTGTCTTCCAAATGAAACACATTGTTGTTACTTACTGGATATTTCCCACAGCAGCACAACGGCATCTCCGAAGAGAAAACACTGTTCCTGCCCTAAGAGGTTGCTACTCCAAAAATACAAAATGCACCATGGGTAGAGCCAGAGATTACTACAACCCAAGCAAACAAAAGCATAGGCATATTTTCATCATAATTTTCTTATCTGCATGGAATATTTAAACCAAAAGCACCTTGGAGCACCTGGCTAATTTCTCTCTTCTGCACTGAACACAACAGTTTAACCCGTAAGAGTGTACTGATATGTTTGCATCACAACACCAACAAAGCTTTGAAATGTTATGAACCTCATCTGACAAGTTGAGAAATACTGTAAACAACTGAAGGATATCCTGCACTTGATTCAAGTCCAAACAGGAACTCAATATATTCAATGTATGCAAGCTTATGTGGGGCATAAACTATATGTAAGAAGGAATAAGACCTGAGATAGCTCTAACATGAGGGTTTATTTCTGCTTTAGGATATATAGATACTCACAAGGTTGGATCACTGATTTTTTTGAGTTAGAAGGAGCCAGTGAGACCTGGAAACCTAATGAGATCTACCACAAGTCTCCAGTTGGAAGCCCAAGAGCTATGAACATCTCTCAAAGCATTCAGTCATTCCATATTGTTCAATCATTATGGGACCTTTCAATACAAAATGCCAATTTATAATAAAAACACGTTGTTTTACTCGCACAAAGAGCCCATGGAGTCCTCAGAAAGGAAGAAACAGCCACTGACTGGGAGAAAGGTTGAGCCTTCCTAAGGAGAAAGGCAACTGTACAAAGCAGCTGAGGGGGGTGGGAGAAAAGGAGAAAATAACCCTTTAAACTCCATTCAGACCAAAAAGGTGGGAAGAATATAAGAGAAAAATAGATGAAATAATAGCATATAATTACAGGATCACTCCACAAAAGCATTTTAAATGCCTGCACCTCATTAGTGTCACTGCTGCCCACAGCCAGGTGGCAGAGAGGAGGAACAAGTCCAACCTCCATCAGGCTGTAACCCAGCAATGAGCAGAGCAAAAGGTCCACAAGTGCTACCACATAAAGTGGCACAAAGCTTCCCACCTAAGGTGGGGATTGCCCAAATCTCCCTTGGTTGCCAAAACTTCTAAAGGGGAGTTATGATGGGCAACAGATGGCTCATGCAACTAACTGTAGGTAAATGTAAAGAGCCAGCAAAAAAAGTCTGTTGGAAGTCCTGCGCTCAAAGGTCACAGATGGCACAGAGTTCAGAGACAAGACCTGGAGAGCTGGAGTAGGCAGAACAGTAAATTTCTCGGCACAACACTTGGAAGAGGCAACAAACCCCAAACAATTCTGCAAAGTATAAATAAAGGGCAACAAAGTAAAGGACATTATTCCTCTACTGCATAAAAGGCTGATGAGACTATGTGTAGGGTATCATGCTCTGCTCGAGCTGCCTCTCATTTTTAAAGCAGCAATAATGAAGCTGAATAGAGTAAAGCAAAGGGCAGCCCACACAGCTCCTACATGGGTAGTCTCAAAGAGCAAGGATGAAAAGCTTTGCTTTACACACACACAAAAAGCAGGATCTGAGCACCCAGAGTTCTCCTTGACCAGGAGGAGGCTGCAGAGCTGCTGGAAAACCAGCCCACACCAAACTCCCCAACACAGCCCTTACATCAACTTGATGTCAAAGTTCTTGTGATTCTTTGCTAAGTGCCTGTGTTCAATCTTATTCTGCCTCATTAAATATTTGCTGCAAACAAACTGAAACCAGAATTTTACCAACAGCTAGACATAATAATTGTCATTTTAAACTAAACTAGAGGGTTTTTCCCCCCTCTGACAATGGCCATATAGAGGAAGGTGAAGAAATAACATCCTTAACATCCAGAATAACCAACCCACAGGAGAAGACTCTTTTCAGCTGCAGGACATGTTTGTCTTATACCTAAATCAAAAGAATTAATGTCTTGTGTTTTGGATCTCTTATAGTACTTGTGCATGTTTTCGTATTATTTCTATAAATGTCCAATCCTTTCTGACTCCTAGACTCAGTTGGACTCTATTACTTCTTCCAGTGTCCCTTCATCTTAATTACATGCAAAGTAAAATCATTAATTTCTCCCCCCACCCCTTGCTTTCAAAACCACCAAAGTCACTGGAGAGAAAATGTTGCTTCTCCACTCCCTGTTTTAAATGTTTTTAATATATCCTCCTGTTCACTGCCAGAACAGAGCCTCAGTCCTGGGAGGATTTACTCTTAAACCTGCACATCACCTCTAGTTGCAACAAGACACAAATTTAACAGTCCTTACCTCTTCAGTGCCTCCAAATCCTTCCCCAACTGTGCATTCCTTTTCTAGTTCTCTCATCTTTGAGATGAGGAAACAAGCTCCAGGGAGGAGTGAAGTGCTACTGCCCCCATCTTAAGAACATTTTCTGGGCTTCCCCTCATTCCCATCTCCCTGATGCAGCATCATATTCAAGTTTGCTTTCACAACAGCATCGTGGTGGGCAAATGCTGAACTCTGGACTCTCACAAGGCCAGGTCTTGTCCCCAGGTGGTTTTAATTAATTCACTTCTAGTCCTAAATCGTTTCCATGTGCTGCTCTGCCTTGTTAAGCAGCTGCTCCTTATAGCGTGTATGTCACATGTGGGGAAGATATCCTTGTGATAACACTGTGGAGCCACTAAATAAATATCACCATGCAGCTCTGACAGCTACTCCATCTCCCCCTGACCTTTTTTAATGCTTCAAACCTTCAGCTACCTACAAAAAATAGTCTTTTTAAAGTCCACATTGTCCCAGGAACACTTTTTCCTCCTCTCTTTCCCACCACCCCAAATAAAGGGGGAATGTACCAAACCCTCAGCATTGAGGCTGAATTTTCATGCCCACCCCAGCCATACTTTTGTGCTCTGTTACAGCCCAATATGCCTCACCCTCCTCAGTCTGGTGAAAATCTGCAGCTGTGCTTTGAAAGTTATTTGGATGAAAGATGCTTTAAGAATGCACAACCATTATCATTTCACTTGGATGTATTTTTCCTTTCCTCCCAGTCCCTGAATTGGCACCTATTGGTGACATGGTGCTGAACTGAACTACAGTGCAGCTGTATTTCAGAAATTAGCAGTTCAGTTTGGTCCAAGGTAGAAGGATTTCCATATCCAAAACACAGAATACCTTACTGTAGCTTTAAAACTTTGCATTTTATAAAACAAAATAAAAAAGAAACCCACATCCTCATACAGCTCAATAATATTCTTATTCCAGAAGGTGTAAAAAGCTAAAACAGACTTTACAGTTGCACCCCACGTGCTAGTGTACCACCCATGAAGAAGGAAGAGTCACTTCTGCAGGGATTGTTTGGTCACTGAACAGGAAAACAGAGCATTTTGGGGGTGAAACAAGGGCAAAAGTAGTCCTGGGAGACTGCAAGAGCAAACAGTGGCAACTTCCCAGAGATAACTCCTGGTCAGCTGCTCGAATCTTTAGGAATGAGGTCCCACCTCCCTTTAGGAATAAAGTTTTGCAATATCTGATACCATCTACTGGGGTGAGAATAGCAGTAGACATCAGACACACTTTGCCTCTCCTTTAGACACAACACACTGGTTACCCTTTCCACACAAAATAACCTAATTTTCTTCAAGAGGCTAAGTTGCACTTTGTGTTCATGTCTTCACGCAGCTGTACCCCCTTACAGTGCTGGCTAAAGAAGTTACATATTTAGAAAACAGATTCGTAGAGCAGGGGCCAAAGATGCAAGTTCAAAGTGTGCATTTATACACGGTTTTTAATTAGCTTTGCCGAGGTTAAATTTAAATCCAAGTGTGACTAACACGCTTGCAATGCTTCAGCCTCTTCCTTAAATGAAAACATCAAACCCCAAACTGTAAAACTAATGGTTTCTCCAGGACTATTCTCTGTACAACATCTCCATCCAGTTCGTAGCTGCTGCTCCCAGGCTTTACAATGACACATAGCCACATTCCTTGCCAGCTTTTCCTTAATCCAACAAGTGACCTACATCTAGGATTCAGAAAGAAAATACCCTTTTTTTGGAAGAGCAAGCTGATTTTTGAGTTATTCCTTTTGAAAAAGCAAGCAAGGTAATATTCAGTTATGTCAACAGCAAGGTATTTAAGGTGCTGAACTCAGGGAGAACCTCTGCCATTCAAGTAGCACAGTTTCAAAAGACAGTCATCCCTGGCTGTCAGAGGAATTCCCAGGAGAGAGCAATTACAGCACAGGATGTCATTATATTCCTACATGTCAAAGGCAAACTGAAAGTATGCCAAGGGCAAGTTTTTGCCCATAAGCAGGCTGGCTGTGAGATTTCCAAAATACACATACACACCAACAGGAGAGACTCCCACCCCTTTTCCTCCAGAGGCTCCCTTAGCTCTTGTCACTCCACTTCATATAATGAAGAGACATGTGCCAGACTATCCCTCAATTCACTGTTTAATGACACCCCAAGATTAAAGCATTGCCACCCTGCCACGCTCTGACAACTTGGAATGGCAGGTTTTAAACCCAACTAAGAGCATGACACTGTGCTGCAGAGCCAGTTACCCTTCTAATTATGCATTTGGGATTTGGAATTGGGAAAGTAATGGGCAGTGATCTTTCAGGCTTCCATTTTAAAACTCTTAATAGACTCACTTTCCATTTTGGAGTGTGTGTTGCACACACAGCCTCTACTACCCGTCTGCATCCAAGAGTGCTACTAAGGGCATCCCTGGAGCACAGATCTGTGCCTGAACCAGGAAGCAAGGAGAAAAACATTCCATGAGAAGTCATTAATAAGGGCTATGATATTATGGAACTATTCTGCCCACAACTGAAGGAAGGACAGAAGGAAAGAGTCCACTCCAAACCAAAAAGACAAGCTGAATGAGATGCCAAAGCTTTCTTGTGGGTAACTGTGTACCTCTCCAGAGGTAAAATCATTCAGTTCCCTTCACATACATCTGCTTGCTGGGTTTCCAGGACTGCACAGGTACCTTCTCCCATGCAAAACCAACGTGAGCACACCCCATCTGTCTTCCTTCTCCAAGACAGTTCCCCAGAGGATCTGCAGTGGACAACAGCACAACTGTCAGCTCCTTGGGAACTGCCTTTCTGCTTCTGCCAAACATACAGCCAGAACTACACCCTGGCCTTGGTCTGGATGGTCAGGACAGGCTGGGGCAATATGATTAAAGAGTCTGGTTTAGCCAAAAGGGACCAACACACACTCTAAATCAAGAGACAAAACAGCAAGTAAGGACAATGATCAGTCAAGCCCTGCCCTGCTGCTTCCACAGGAAACTGCACTCAACCAGAACATCTGGGATCTAAGAGTAAGATAAAAAAGAAATCACAGATCTGGCTCAGAGGGCATGTGGGAAGGCAGGAGCAGCCTCAAAGAAAATTTAAGGTTTGCTTGTTCCTAAAATATTGATGATTCCAGGCATGATTTAAATCTCAACCCATATTTAGGAGGTCTTTGCCAGAAAGCAATAAATCCAAACAAAAGCTTCTTTTCTGACATATTTTTCAAGTCAAAGAGAGGATTGTGTCCTAGGTCCGAACTGGGATACAGCTTAGTTTGACACAAGTTTTTGTAGTGGTTTGCTGACTGAACTCTCCAACAGCAGCTTCCTGCAAAGGCATGTGATGGTAGAGGTGTTTAGAAGCCAAACTTGTGGTCACATGCAGTTTTCAGTGAGACATAATCACTCAAAATTTATTTTTAAAACCCCAAAAAATTCCCAGGAAAGGTAATTATCAAATAATATCAGTGTTCAGAAAACACACCAATATTTAATAATAGATTTGGTACATTTCAGCTTTTCCCCTTTTTAGCATTTTTTGTAATTTTTGAAGGTTTTAGGGACACCATGAGACAAGTAATATTTTGGATCCATCTCTGCCTGAACAAACTCCAGAGCCAGAAGTACAGTGGCCAAGAAAAGAAAGCAGTAAGAAAAAGTCAAGTCTCTCAAATTTGTTCTAGACATGGATAAAAGGGCTGATGAAGCCAGGCAGGCTGGCCATGAGGGAGCAGAGTATCCCGCTGTTTTCTGGAGATTTCAGACCCAAATGAAGAGGAGTTTGTGCCATCCACCAGCAAAGCAAAGAACTCGATGCACGAGGATGAGCTCTGACAGCTGAGCAACCATTTCAGATGTGGAAATGCCACACAAGGCTTGGGAGAACTCCCTTCCCTGGCTGCAGTTCCTGGGACCTGCCCCACTGAACACTCCAGAGGCAGACTGTAGGTCTCTTCCTCACTCCTTCCTGACAGGAGAAGCTCAGACCTCACTCTCACTGCCTCCCTGAGCCTCCAGTGCTGGACAGTGGTGACCCACCCCTCCCAAATTTCTGGCAAGATGAGATAAAGCATTCCAGCAAGTTAACGGGGAGCTCTACAAAAGTCACATCACAGCTTTTTAAAAACTTGTCAGCTTTTATTTGAGTGATCCTCTTGTCCATCTGCCCACAGCACACACTCTGTTCTTCCCACACTGCTCCAGTTCCCCCATCTCTCCACTTCTCTACCCACTGCTCTTTCCATCCTCTTTCAACTGTTTTACTTCTCCGTTTACTGTTTACAGTAGATCCCTGACTGGAGTTCACATCTCCAACACCATTCCTACTCTGTCAGCGTGTTGCTCCTGGCCACAGAAATTCAGTGTTTGGCAGCTGATCTTCTCTTCCAGTCACTGCTTTGCTGTTCTTACCTCTTCCTGCCCATGGTGTGACTCTTGTCTTTGTTTCATTTCATGGCTGTCACTTCAAGAGCAAAAATTCCCACAGAACTCTAAACTTTCCATCTGTCTCTCCTGTTTTGTTGCCTTTCCTTCATGGACAATAGCAGCATCTTGTTGGGACAATGCAGGGTGCCAACTCTCTATGGGCTATCTTTATATCCCCAGAGGGAAGCTGGATCTGATTTTTCAGGTTCTTTCTCTATCATAGTTTTAAAATACAACATTCTCTTTCTAGCCACATCATTCAAATAAATTTCTTGATGCACTTTCTGGCCTTCCACTCCTGTTACTGATACGGCTTCTTCTCTAGCCTGACACAGTGCCACCAAAATCCTGCTGCAGAAAGCATCCCCTCTTTGGGGCATGCCATCCATCTATACAAACCTCTACTTCTCCATCCTTCTCTCTCACAAAGAACTCAGTCTGTGTATCTCAGCTTCCATAACTTTTGTGGCTTGTTCCTCTCTCTCAGGATCCTGGAGAACTCTCAAGGTCTATCCTGGAGACATCAAACCCACTTTGTTTCAAAAAAAAAAAAAGCCTTCATGTTTTCTGTTGTTGAACCTATCATGTTTGGGAGGGATTTCCTCTCACAGTTTCCAGAAGATACACTTGACTTTTGAAGCTTTGATACCAAACATCAGCTGAGACAACATAGTGTACAGACAAACCTCTTTAAATATCATGTCTGTCAGTTCTTTTCAGCCAAAGCAGTGCTTTTGTGCAGCACCTCCCACAATACTGAGCTCCTACCAGGGCTATTAATATTCCCTAATACTGTAGTGCTTAGAGCCTTAAGCTTCACTAAATATTGAGTGACTAAGTATTTGGTGACAAAAGCAGTGGCTAATATTGGCAGCCTTTGATGTCTAATATTAAATTTAAAGCTAAGAAATCTGGTGATTAAGCAAAAGCTTCCTACATGTGGAAGTTATGGAACTGCTGATGCTTGCCTAAGTCACAGCCTGTTTGCCTTTTTCTTCTATGAATACCTGTAGACGTTTGAAACACAGGATAAGCATTTCTGTATTTAAATAGGCAAGTGTTTACAGTGCTTAAGCTGGAATCTTATGATTGGCCTTTAAACACACCATTCTCTCATAACAAGGCCAACCTCTCAGCCACCCTGGATGGGTTCTTAGGATGCCAGAACTTCAAGAAAGGTTGATTAGACTTGATCTGCACCAACAAACCAGAAGCTCAGTGCCTCAGAGATGGTCAGACTGCTCAAGTAGCCCTTTACAGGTCACAAACTGACTTGGGAAAGGAATTCTTGAAAAAGTAAACCCAGGCATGCACATAATCAATAAGAGAGTTACTATGTTTATTACTCAATACTTGCTGATGTACAAATGGCTGTTCCCACTCTTCAGCTGACCTTGAGTCTTCAACCTAAGCCTGACTTACACCACCACCAAAAAAATTAAGTCCAACACTGATAAATCCAATGTCTTGCTAATTTAGTGCTATGAATTTCAAAGCATAGGACAAAAAACATCATAAACCCCTTTTAGCTCCGGATTTAAACAGTCACCTGATGATGATTTTAGAAGAGACAATTAGGCTTTTCAAGGCCAAACTGCCAGGGGCAGGGATGGCTATTCATAAATAATGCTCTGCCTTAGAGGCTATTTATTGATTTTAGGACCACAGAAAAGCCATTAATAAAACAAGATCACAAAACAGGCTTAAAATATTTTATGTTCTGAAAAGCTTAGGGAAACAAACAGCCCATATGTTTCAAAATATGTTCAAATAATATGCATGAGATATTTTTGCTTATGAAAACGGCTGCCCTGGACACTGAAGTCATCGATTTCTGCCCAGAACAGGTGTGGGTTTCTGACACTCTGCCTCCCTCCCCACAAACAGGGCTTGATTCTGACCTTAAAAAACTCACACTAGCCACAGAAAGCCGAGAGTCACTGCTCTGACCTTGCAGACCCTTGTCCTCCTGTTGAGATGGGCACCATCAGCTGTGGGGATGACCTCAGCAACTCACTCCCCTCCTTGGAGGACATGACCAAGGCATGGCAAACTCCTTCTACGCACAAGGAACAACACAGGCCAAACAGGAAAAAATTCTACTTTTCTAAACTATGTTTATGGGAGACAGGCACATTCTAGATGAGCTTCGCCTCTGACACAAAAACCACCACCAGGGAAAGTTACAGGAGCTCTAATATACTTCATAATATTTTTCCTGGTAAAAACAGGAGGCAGAGATGGGAAATCTGCCACTCAGAGGAAGCAGACTTGAAATTATCTGTTTGATTAGAGCCCTGTGTACTTCTTGGAAACAAGGGAAGGGGAGATTCTAAGCACTATCTGTACACAGGAGAGAATTTATTTTTTTTTACTGTGGTTTCAGCACTGCTGTATTGCTCCATGTCACAGGAACTTCACAAGAAAATAACTGGATATAAATCCCAGGGCAGTTCTAAAAGCCTTTAAAATACGTATCTGGTTACTACATCAAACCAACTTCTTATATTATTTCCTTGATCCCAAAGAAAATAAATAAACATAACAAAATACTATGAAGGTTACAGATCCCTCCTGAAGATCTGGCTTCCACTGCCACAGCTGCACTGATTCCAGGGAAGTGAGGACATTTTCTCCCAGCTGGAGACTTGGCCTGGGAAAGGTGAGGGCACTCAGCAGCACCACAAATCGAGAGCACGTGCATTCAGGCTCATTTTACTTACCCGTTAAAGCCTTCACCTTTGAAAAACAGGACAGAGCTGTAATTCTTGCAGAAATGCAATTAATTAATTTCTCATCTGGCTGAGAAAGCAAGAGAAAAATAAGGCCCAACCAATATTCCTTTAAGTTCTGAAGAAGTTTTGAGAAACTTTCATCAGTCAAAATACCATGACTGGCAGACCTGAGACTGGTTCCTAACAGCAGAAACAAGCCACAGTCCAGTCTGAAATTCCTGCTAAATACTCAACTTCTCAGGCCGTAGCCTAAGTGCCTTTTTTCTGCACCAAGAATCACCTGATCCACGGCCACAACGGGTCAAATTGTTTTTACAAGTCAAGAAAAGAGGAAGAGTCAACACAATCAGAGTGTTATTTCAGATGACCCAAGCAGAATGTTTCGGTGTTCTGGTTTGGCTTGACTTTTTTTTGGTTTTGTTTTTTTCAAATAATGAGACCAGTCAGTGTTAAAAGTTAACATGGTATCAATTCCTGTGGAATTCGGTTCACTGAAGAAAGCTCCAAAGTCCATGAGCAGCCTTCCCAAATGCCACCGTGCCAGCTCCACTTACCCCCAGCCACCGTGCCCCTTTGTTGGCAGCCTGCTGGATCTGCACTTTCTTAAGGGTGACATTGTAGACAGCTCCTTCTTCTACCTCTTCACCCCCATCCTGAAACGTGGTCTGGCAGGAAAAGAAAAAAAATTAAGATAAAAAGGAACGTGTTGCCCCTTCTGCTGACCACAATCTGCATCAGGTGCTCTGCTGGTCCCCGCAGAGCCCAGACGGGCAGCACAAAACAAACACGACAATCAGAGCAATACAGGAGACCTTTAGGTTGAGGGAACGCTGGAGTTATTCTTGGCAAACACTCCTTTCCTGTGCTGTCGAGATACTCGACTTTAACTGTTCTTCCTAGACTAGCACATATTTTAAATAGTTGCATAAAGTCTTTTCTCAGTGAAGAGTTTGGTTTTGATTAGCAGCCTTCTCTTCCCTCCCCCTCTCCTTTTCTACAGCAATTCATCTCTTCGTCTTTCTAGTTAGGGAACTAATCGCACTTTTAAAACTGTTGAATTACTTTGATGGACAGCCTTGAAACTTTGAAGCTGAAAAGTACTTAAAACACAGCAACGTTTTAACTGTCCTGACAAGGAGGGATTTGAAGCGCTTGTGGTTTTCTTTTCCAATCTATTCTTTCAAGAAAAACAAGAAAAAAAACCTAAACAAGCTCTGCAGAGTAGAGGGTTTAAAACTTGCAAATAATAGAAAGCAGATGAAAATAAAGCAGAGTGAGACGTCGCCCAAACTTTCAGCTGACATGGGCTGCAGGGACTCAGCTCGGCACCGGGCACGGCACGGCTGGCACCGGGCACGGCATCGGCACCGGGCACGGCATCGCTGGCACTGCTGGCACCGGGCACGGCATCGGCACCAGGCATCGGCACCGGGCACGGCATGGCTGGTACCGGGCACGGCATCAGCACCGGGCACGGCATCGGCACCAGGCACGGCATCGCGGGCACCGGGCACGGCATCGCGAGCACCGGGCACGGCACCGCGGGCCCCGGGCCCTCAACCCACGGCACCGGGCACGGCATCGCGGGCAGCGGGCAGGGCAGCAGCACCGGGCACGGCATGGCTGGCACCGGGCACGGCATCGCGGGCACCGGGCACGGCATCAGCACCGGGCACGGCATGGCTGGCACCGGGCACGGCGTCGGGCACGGCATCAGCACCGCTGGCACCGGGCACGGCATCGCTGGCACGGCACCGCCCGGCCCCGGGATCGGCGGGCAGGGGAAGGCAAGGGAGGGGGCCGGGACACCCGGTTACCATTTTGGCTCTCCACAGCAGTTTCATCCTCGGTGTCTTCCCGGGCGCCTGGACGGGACGCGCCGCTGTCACCGCCGCTCGGCCCCGAGCGCGGCACCCGCGGGCCGGGCCGGGCCGAGCCGAGCGAGCCCCGGGCTGAGCGGGAGGGACCGAGGGAGGCGGCCCGGCCCGGCCCCGCCTCGGCCCCGCCGAGAGCCTTCCTGTTTATCGCCCGCAGCCCCGCGGCAGCTCCGCGAGCGAGCGGCTCCGACGGGTGCGCCCCGAGCGGCGCCCGGGACAGCAGCGCGCTCCCTCCCCTCCCCTCCCCTCCCCTCCCCTCCCCTCCTTTCCTCCCTCCCTCCCTTCTCACTCTCCCTCCCCTCCCTTCCCTTTCCCTCCCCTCCCCTCCCTTGCCTTTCCCTCCCCTTTCCCTCCCCTCCCTTCCCCTTCCCTCTCTTCCCCTCCCCTCCTGTCCACCCTCCTCCCCTCCCCTCCCTCCCCCTCTCCCTCTTCCCCCCCCCCTCCTCTCTCTCCCTCCCTCCTTACCTCTCTCCTTCCCTCTCCCCCTCCCTTGCTCCTTCACTCTCTCCCTCCCTCTCTCCCTTCCTCCCTCCCTCCCTCCCTCCCTCTCTGGCTGTCCCCAGTGCCCGAGCAGGGCTGAAGGGCTGAGTGGAGCGGGGCTGGCCAGGGCCGTCATAAGGAAGGAGTTTTAAGCCAAGCTTAACTTAACTTCTACCCATTGGAAAGTAAAGAAATTAAAGGTTGTAGTGAGCCCTAGCCCGGGCCAGCAATCAGTTACGATGTCACAGAATCACAGAACATGCTGAGCTGGAAGGGATTCACAAGGACCATCCAGTCCAACTCCTGGCCCTGTAGAGAACCACCCCCAAGAGTCACACCCTGTGCCCCAGAGGATCATCCAAACACTCCTGGAGCTCTGGCAGCCTTGGGGCCATGCCCACCACCCTCTGGGGGAAGAACGAACCTCTGTTTAAGGTCCACCCTAACCCTGTCCTGACACAACTCCAGGCCATTCCCTGGTCCCCACAGAGCAGAGATTAGTGCCTGCCCCTCCTCTGTCCCTTGGGAGGAGCCACAGACCCCGATGAGGTGTCCCCTCAGTCCCCTCCAGCTGAACACACCAAGTGCCCTCAGCTGCTCCTCCTATGGCTTCCCCTCCACACCCTTCACCATCCTCGAGGCACTCCTTTGGATGCTCTCTATAGCTTAATACCCTTATTTTTATTCCATATTGCTCCCAGGCAAGCCCCTGTGAGCCATGACCACCTCTGTAGAAGCTCCAGCTGCAGGCACCTGTGTGCTGAACCTCAAAACACCCTAAAAACCCTCACTAACTTAGTTATCTGCCGAGCTGTCTTTAATGACCTGCTTTTTGGGACTCATAAATTAAAACAGAGGTGATTCAAGTGCATGAAGCCCTGTGTGAGGCAATGAAAGTGCCAAGAATTGACCCAGAGAGCCGAGACCTCCCGAAGCTCAGCACTAACCTCCAGCATCTCAATGTTTTTATGTACACCAGTGTTTGGTGCTGGTGGCCTGAGGAGCAGGGCAGGTTCACAGGCTGCTGGCATGAGCAGCTGTTCAGATTAGGCACCATATGAAAGTAAGAACATTATTTTAAGCTACAAAACCACGACTGAGCCATGTGGTCTTGGGTGACCTGCTCTGATCACTCGCAGGCTCTGCATTCAGTTTACTTGTGTGATCCTGAAGTGACCCTGAACACACTGAGGCACACACAGACTTTAATAACCTGACTCAAACGTATTGTACCATACCAATCAAAGTCTAGGTTTCCCAAAGTCCTTTGGCTTCTCCTGTAAAACTGCACGGAGCATTCGGAATGTTTCCATTTTGCAAACTGCTTTTCCACATCATAATGTTAAGGTGCAGAAGCCAGAGTGGGAGTTGAATGCCTTGTAGCCTGTCCTGCAGGCACGCAAGCAGCTTCACAACAAATTGCTATTGAACAGGACCATATGAAAAGGGATATCCAGCTACAAGGCCTACAAAACCAATGCCAAATAATTATTCTGAAATGAAGGGGTTTTCACAGTACGATGTTCTGGTGGCACAGTTAGTGCACTGCCATCACTTTGGGTGCCAGTCACAAACAATGGCAGTTATTTCTATTTCCCTAACAAAAAGAAAATGGCAGTGAGTTAATGCATCAGGAAGGAGCTCATGTATTTGATTCAATTTGGCTTCTGCTGAATAATGTTTCAGACTGGAACCATAGGGAACACCTTATGGAGAGACAAGCTCAGGAGTTTCCATTCAAGGCAGGGCACAGCACTCTCAGGGATAATGTTCCTGAACCCTTTTGGCCACTGACATGTGACAGAGGGAAGCTCCGTAAGGAAGAAGCATCAGATGACATCATCCCATTTAGCAAGCAGCAAAAAACTACTCTATTATTCACTAGATTTGCCATTAGGTCTGCACAGAGTTAGATTATTTTCCAGATCATTTTTAGTGAGATACAGTGCCCAGACTTTAGAATCATTGAATCCTTTAGGTTAGAAACAACTTCTTAGCTGACCAGGTCCAACCATGGCACTGTGAAAGGTTAAAGGAGGGACAGTAATCAGGTATTATATTGATAACTGTCTCCCTTGGGAAAAGGATATTTCAAGGCCCCTAAAAATCTGCCTTGTATCCAAATACTGACTAGATAACACTGAAAAGAGGGAAAAGCATACATAACATTTAACTTCCATTTAGTAGCATTCTAATTCCGTTATATAATGCCCAACCACTTATTTGAGACCAAGAGACAGGGTTAGAATGCACAGGAAAACATGAAGACAAAGCAGGCTCTGATTAATCTAAAAGATGTTTTCTTAAGATTTCAAAGACAGAAGGAAGTATGAAAGTAATAAGAAGAGTCTGCAACTCAGTTTAGCAGAACTGCTGGTTTGCTCTTTTAGCAGACTTTAATCACAAAACTGATCTACACCAATGAACCACGTGGTCAACACTGTGTTAAACATTTGGTTCTTTCCAAATCATGTTCACATGCAATAACTACATTCCAGCCATAATCAAGCTCTGTGCCTGCCCTTTCTACTGAATCAGAATTGTTGCTGTAACACGTGTGAGCACGTATTCCCTCCCCCTTGCAACAAGAGAGAAACACAAATCCACTTGGGAATGCAACCTTTCACTTCTCACAGCGAAATGTTGTACAAGAAAATACTCTGAGGTCTGGAAAGTTCTCAAACTGCAGATCACTGACCACTTACAGCCCAGTAAGAACTGGCTGACTGTTCACAGAGAAGTAAGTTAGTTGCAGAGTGATTATTTTTCCTTGTTTTCAGCTGTTGCTACTGCTGGCACACAGATGCTTTCATGAGAAGACAATGCAGAAGACCTATAGAGCATCTGGAAGTAAGGCAAAGCTCATCTGACTGCCTCTGCTCAGGACCTGGCAGGAGGAGGAAAGAAGCAGAAGGCAGAGATACTCAAATATGGAAAATGCTTAGGAGAGCAAAGGAAAAGGACAAAGCAACCAGGTGATGTAAGAATGGTCCCAGACTGCTTCTCCAGGAGAGAAGGGCATCCCATAGCCTGAAAGGAAAGAAGCCATGTACCTGAGGGCTGCATGTAGCTTACCTTCACTGGGAAGGGATGCTCCCTGTGAGATGGGAAAGAAAAACAGACCACTCTCTCCCTTTTTATTAAAAAAACCCCAAACCAACAAAGGAAAGCACTCCTTGCATTACAAAAGCCATAAATTAAGCCATGGTTTCAATGGTCTCTTCAATGGCAGTGCCAGCTCAAGCCTTTCCCCTCCTTGGTGCTTGATTAGGGCAGGAGCCAGAACTGTTTGTGTTGGTGATGCAAGACATTCCCCAGGAACCATGCCTTTGCAGTCAACATTTCTACAGTGTTACTTTTCTTCCTGAAGCAATGCCACTTCAAGGGCACTACCTAAATGTTAATTGAAAAAGAAAATTCTTTGAGACACTCTGTTCATCCCATAGGAAATATAAACATATATCATATAGAATAAAGCCTGTCCAAAGAGGCCCTGTAATGGATAATACATTGCAAGTGCACTCCTACAAAAGGAAATAAATACTGTTTCTATTAAGACTATCTCATTAATTGTTATTCATCTGGATTTTATAAACCACATATAGTTCTTGCTTTTCATTTGTGGCACATGCCTTCAATTTGATAATTAACAGGTGCTGTGGGCTACAGTTCTGTAGACTGAAACTTAAAAAAAATCGTATGGAGATGAACCACAAAAGCTACAAAATGCAGGCACTATAGAAACCCAAACACAGATCAGTTTTATGTTGTATTTGGCAGCAGCCTGAACTGTAACTTGACTGCAGGGAGCTCTTTACCACAGAGACCATAGGAGGTCCTGTTCCTTTACATTCCTATACCTGGGCCTATTCCTCTACATTGTGCACACCTGAGTTCCAGTGTCCCACTCAGTTTTTCAGGCGTGCTTTGGAGCTGCTTAACATTCAGTGCACTGCAATCTCACCTGCTCTGAAGGTCCTTTATGGCACAAAGCACCTCCCAGGCTCATACCTCCTGCGGGCATTTCCATCAGCACAGGGCAATGCTTGGCCCATGCTGATGGAGAGGGTAACAGAGGTGAGCCAGGGCTTCCACCTGCCTCACCTGGAGCTAAATTAACTTGGATATTTTTATTCTTTAGATGACTGAGGTGCACTGTCATTACATCTCAGTCAGTAAGAAAAGATGTGATCACACGTTAAATTTCAATTACAAACCACTAACTAACAAAGTAAAAGAAACATTATGTTACACACTGCAAATCTGGTTTTCCACTGCCTGCACCTTTGCAATCCTTACTCCTGTGCAAAAGGGAAAACACTGCTCCCCACTCACTCTGAAAGATGTGACAATGCAGTCACAGCTCAGTGAAGAACTAGACCTACAAGTTCCACAGAATCTATCTTCCTTGAGACCAGAAATACACAGAAGCCTTCAAGTAATTGCAAATATTAACCAGCTTCATTGTAAAATGCCAGAGGAAATGCACCAGAGCTCCCATACATAAAACTAAATTAATGATTCAGAAAGCTGCATAATTAACAATGCTAAGTCAAAAATTATGTAGTTAAGGAAGCACATCCAGCTTTCCATGGCCCTCTCATTCCACATGTGATTGCAATTCGATAGGCATGCACTGTTTCACAGGCTGTGCTGTGCAGGAGGACATAATCTCAGATCTGGGGGCATATCTCCTCCAGGAACAGTGAGTCCCTGCCCTCCCATGGGGAGTGCCTTCGAGGTGATACCGTATGGGCACATTGCTGGGAGCTACAGCACTTGCTACAACATGTGGAGAAACAACAGTGTGTTGTACTTCCCGAGCCTTTGGCTCAAGAGGGGTTTAAGCAGTGCCAGTGTGCCTCAGAATTCGCTCTTATCCCTATCCCTGCTCACTTACACCTTATCCCTACTTCCTCTGCAGGAGCCTCTCTTGGTTCTTTGAAACAACCTGGAGGAGCAGAGACTGCTGATCCTACAACCTGAGTCTCAGCCTCACATATCACAAAACACCCCCAAAATGTTCCTAGGCTGTAAGTGCTTTGCAAGGTCTGCTGTTGCCTTTCCATGGACACGTGTTCCTGCAGTTTCAGAGCAACATCCTGCTCTAATTTTGTGCTTCAGAGCTCCTCAGTTGCTCACAGCAAATCCTCTCCATTGCACCCTTCAGCACCTTTGAAGGAAGAAAAACCACCCTGAGAACATGTTTTTCTAAGGCTCATAACTCAGTCAAATCAAAGCCCAAATGAAGGCACTTTCATAGTTATGGCTATTTCAATGCCACGTTTTAGCCTGCAGGCTTCAGCTACCCGTGCTGCAGAGCTGTTCAAAAGAAGGCAGCAAAGAGTTTTTATGGAGGGGGAAAATAGTTTTCCGCTCTCCTCATACTTACACATGGAGGAAATGTTTTTGCTCAAACTTTCAAAAAAATTCACCTTTGAGAGGAGGCCAAGAGCCTCATTTGAACAATTTTAAAGCTTTCTGCGAAGAGTAAATACGTTAATAGTATAAAAAGTCATTGCTCGATTACAATTTTGACTGTGGGTAATTCTCCTGACATCAATTCCATTGTCATGGGATCAAAACCAACTTCAGTGCCTATGCAGAAGTAATAAAAATTATTACTTCGTTCTCTAACAAAAAGTTATGAAAGAATGAAAAGAGAAGGCCAATATATCCAGCAAGCATCATATCCCTACAAGAACAGTGCCACAAACAACAGTGCCACAGAAGAACAGACCCACTTCAGCTTCATCCCAAAATCTCTGTGTCACATGTAAATCAAATGGCTCTCATATTCAAGAATCACTCAAAAGATTGCCTTCACTGTGTTTTAGATTTCTCTTTTTGCACTTAAGTAAGGTTTAGTAATTAAATTGGTCATGGCGGAGACACATATTGGGTTGATTTAGCACAACTCTGATTTTTCCTAATTTCTCTCTTGTCTCCATAAATGGGCTGATTCTCCATAAGAAGGTTCTTACTTTCAATACATTTACACATTTGTTATTTATATTATTGGCTAATTGGTACTTAATCTTTCCCCTCATTCCCAGATTACTTGCTGTGGTTCCTGTTCTTTTCTAGCAACATCAGTTTCCAAAACAAGAAATTTAACTATTTAATTAAAGGAGCTCTCAGAACTTCCTCTTTACAAACATAACTTGCTTTTTCCCTTCTGCCCTGTTTGGTTTTGATTTGGTTACAGATACACTGCATTTTTGTGGCCTTGTTACAGTATGCTTAAACAGGATAAATCTCTGTTGGCTGTGAGGACTTTCACCTCCTTAATTCTGGCACTGGAGTATTTTTCATTTTTCCTTTTAAAAAAGAAATATGTCCTCCCCAAAAGCCTGTATCACTCTGGTATCTTTTAATCCAGGCACTCCCCAAAGGACTCTGGGCTTAATAATTATGTTGGAGTGTCTATTATTGAGGACACTGGGACTACTTCCCACTTTATCTGAGCCTCCCGTTCCTCTGAGCAGACCTTTGCCAGTGAGCTCTGTGTTTATATCTCACTAGTTCAAATCCCAAGGACTTTGTCCCTTCCACCCTTTGGGTTATAATCAGATGGCATGTCTTAAGTTTGACTCATTCTTTTCATGAATACTTAGATTCCAGAAAGAATAAATGAATAGTTTGAAATTCAGTGCTGTTCCTACAACAAATCCTAGTAAGCACATTTTAACTTCTAAGATGAAAATAACAGGAATAAATGGATCATAAATCCTTGTGTTACTGTAATAATTTATCTTTTTTGTTATTTCAAATGATTCATATTAAACTTTAAAACTATGTCCCCCCTGTATTGTGGGACATATTCCGAGGTGCTCGGAAGTTCCCAGATGCTGGTTTAAGAAAAGTGCCAGTCACATAAGAGAGACCTTCAGGATGCTGAAGATGGTTGCACAGCATGGACAGATTTCTCAGATCTAAAACAAATTCTTGCCAGATTCTACTGACCCTACCTTTTTCCCCAGCACTCAAGCACAGGAAAACCAGAGTTATCATCTTTTTTTCTCCTCTTCCTTGAGTTAAAAGAGAAATAATTGAAGGGAAGCAACAATTCAGCTTATCTACAGGTCTCTTATTTCCTTTAACACTACATTCCTTCTATCTGATTTCACCAAATCTTACAAAGGTTTTATAGCCCTGTTATAGAGCCAAGTAGGCCCCATTAAATCAAACTCCTTTTTTTTTTGAGCTTTCTTTTGAGCACTGTTTATATTTGCAGGGAGGAGCCATGAACAAGAGAAATGTAACAATTAACTTTAGAAATAGATACACTGGTCCCGCTGCAATCATGTAATGTTTTTTCACCGTACATACCCCTCAAACAATTCAGACTTCAGAACTCTACTAACTACCACAGCCCTGAACACAGGACTCCCTAAATTAGAAAGGTTATATTTTGAATGAAATGCAATAAAATCCATATTTGGGGGTTAGAGTTATTTTTCTGTTTGTCTGGTTTTACCTCCTCCATCTCTATAATATCCTATAGTCACATACAACAGTCTGTGCACCAGCGACTTGCCTTCTCAGCAGAGTTGCTCTTTTGTCATCTGAAACCTCTTCAGCAAGATCAACCAACGGAGAAGAAATTCTGTAAGCATTTGAAAACAAGGCAAAAGCAGTTTTGAAATGCAGACAGCAATATATTTACTTTTGATGTCCATTGTGTTTCTCTCCCTTTTGTGAAACTGAACGATTGAATAAGACCATGACACAGATAAAGGAAGATGCACAGTCATGTTCATCAGATGCAGCACCTGTTGCTCATAACTCATGGCATGGTTACATCCATTCTGGATTAATAAAAGGAGTGTTAAACACATTTCTGGAAGTGATCTATTTTGGTAGGGGAGGCAAAATGCTTTTACCATAATAAGTAAGCACTAACTTTTCCCCTTATGCTATTATGACTCTTGTCTTCCACCCATTGCAGAATCTGAGCTTTCCAAAGCCAATACCCCTACCCTCCAGATCAGTCAAAATACAGCATTCAGATTTTCATTCTCATTCAGTTACTTAATATTCATTTTTAAGAGCCCAGAGACCTTTTTCTGTCTTTTGACTCTCCTTATTTTCATTTTAGAAGCTTCTCACTTTTACTGGTGCTTCTTCTCAGAGATCAATGCCTGCCAGAAACTCCCCATGGGCAAAGGCTTTTTCTTTTATATGCTACCATGTTTATAGCCTTATGTGCAAGACTGGATTCAGATCTCACTGGATTATTTTATCAGTGGGTCTGAAGAAGCTCTGTGTGTGTATGTGGGGGGCAGGGCCTCCATTCAAAACTCCCCTGGCCAGGTCAGATGGTACATGGCCTGCAGCCCCAAGGGTCAGAAGCCCCGTGGCAGGGCAGCTATCAGTCCAAAGGCCTGCCTGGTAGCCCACCCTCACCAACCCCCTGGAGCCTCTGGTTGGCCGTACCACCCCTCACCCTGGCTAGGAGGGCATGGAGTGCTCAGGGAACCAGATGTCCTGGCAGTGGTGGCCACAGCAACCAAACCACATAAACAGAGGACCACAAAGCTTTCTCTTTCTTACATGGTTGTCACCATATGAAGGACTCTGGTGGGAACTATTTTTCTCTTATTCTAATCTCTCTCTTTACTCCTCTCTCCTCTCTGTTTACTCTTGTTCCCTCTCTCAATCTCTTTACGCTTTCTTTAATCTTTTCTTAATCTCTTCTGGGTAACTTAAAACCAATGGGTTGTATTTTACTAAATTGTGTGGGAGTTGGATGTGCTGGGTACTGCAGAGAAATGTTTCTGCCTTGGTTGTATGTCACTCCTGTGAACCTTTTGCCAAAATGCCTATTTTCTCACTAATTTAAAGGAAGTCTCTTGAGAAAACATGTTGGTGCTTTTTTTTAATGAGAACTCAAGGTATTAAAGGACCAAAGGCCCTGCAAAAGATTGGTGGATGAACTCTTTGAGTCTTAAATACAAGTAAAACACCTGGGCAGTTAATGGCTTTGACCTGCAGCTTTACACCTCGGTAACCTATTTCAAACTGATAAACCCATCTTTGAGGTACACCTTTATCCTGATGCCAGAAATGTATGTGTAGTTCATAACAGTCAGACAGAAGCCAGATTTCCTTTACTAACAAAAGTTTAAAATACATATAGCCTGTTCTTGAGGTGTATCACTAGTAACTTATAAATACTTGCCCTCACTGGGATTTACGTTCATACTTTGCCCTACATCCTTCCCCTTGTTTGCCCTACCACTGTTCTGCCTGTTTGTTTCTATGACATTCTTTAAAACAGGCTCCTACCCACTTGCAAATGTTCCAGGACAGGATTATATAAACCCTGTGAACTTTAGGCACAGTTACACTGCAGGAAAAGGTTATACAGTGAGTCCTGAGAGTCCAATATCCAACCCATGTGCCAGCTGATGCCACGTGGATGTAGTTTAATAGAGCACATCTCTCTCAAACAAGTTTAGATCAAGACCAATTAAAATTCTGCCAATTTGTGGAAGCAGTATGCCCCAGCTAAAGAGAAATCCCTCTTGCTATGTGGCTGCTGCTGGAGTCCATCTGTCACTTCCTTGAAGAGGTGCTGCTGGTGACTTCAGCAGATTCACTTGCAAGGGAAAGGTGACAGAATTAGGACCACAAGCTGTAAACACTTCAGTACCCTCTGGGATCACCTGGTTTTATTATTATTGTCACACTGTGCCAGACAGCAAAGGCATGCATTTAAGGATACTGGTTTCTATTTCCAAGTCAATTACATGGATGGCCCATAATCTGCACACAGACCCTGAGGCCATGGCCCTTCTTTCCTGGGGAAAAGGTCTCTTCTGCATTTGCAGAAGGCCAGCACTGAAATTGTGAATCTGCCTCCCAAAACTGAATACAGGTGAAGATTCCTCCCAGACAAAAGGGTCCAGGACACAAAGGTCTTGCTGCTTTTCGAGTGCCAAGGAAGGTGCATCATTTTCACCTGAGCGCCCAAGGCTTTCTTTCCTGGGGGAAAAGGCTGTCGTTCACTTGTGGGAGCCCAATATCCAAACTGCGAGACCACCTCCCAAAACTGGGTTAGGATTAGGGCTTAGGGTAAGGGTTAGGGTTAGGGGTTAGGGTAAGGGGTTAGAATTAGGGGTTAGGGTTAGGAGTTAGGATTAGGTTTGTGTAGTGATGACGATGATGGTGTAGATGATGATGACGATGTAAACATCTACAATGGCAATGTCAACGGGAATGACAATGATGTAGATATCAATGACAATGATGTAAATGTTGAAGATGGTGATGGAAACATTGACAATGAAGACAACATTACCATCAATGGTGATAACATTGGTGTCAAGGATGACTATAACATCAATGATGTTGATGATGGTGAGAATGCCAACATTGATGATGACATTGGCAACTACAACCTTAACTTTGACAGCAACAACATCCATGTCAATGCTGCCGACACCATGGACAATGACAGTGACGATGACACCAACCACTATGACACCTAAAGCAAGGAGGCTTTTTCCCTCTGGTCCCTGGCGGGTGTCATGCTTTTGTACTAATAAATAATTGATCTCTTACTGTAATAAATGAACAGAGGCAGTTTTATTACAAGTATGTTAATTGACCAGAGCGAGGGCCTTTTGCGAGCGGGTTGAGCACATGACAATGGGGCAGGCATGCAGTGGAAGATTACAAGCACATTTTTAGGTGGACAAGAAATTGTAAGGCAAACAGCCCCGCCTGGGCCACTGCCAGGTCCGCTGCAGCTGGGATAGAGAACCAATAGATTGCTTGGGTGAAATACGAATCAGCCAATAGAATTTAAACAAGGCATAAGACTTTCCCTTTAAGGAAGAAAATTGGAAGCCTGCCCAAGGAGAGGTTGTTTCTCAAAGGCAGCTGTTGATGTGCAAATGTAGAAGCCACACAAGGTGCAACCCTCCAATCCCCAGTGTGCTCAGACAGTCCCTGGATGGGCTGATGCCCCCAGTGCTGTAAATAAACGTTCTTTGCTTCAGAGATTTTTGGTGTCTATAAATTTAATTAAATTTAATTAAACCTAAATTAAATTTAATTAAATTTAATTTCTCACAATTTCTGGTGGCATGTCTGGGATCCAAAGTCCACCAGCCCTGGCTAGAGGAGCCAATGTCCCTGGAAGGTGCACTCTGCTGAGTTCTGTAGTCCAGAGACTTGGACCTCCCCTGGGAGTGTGACAAAGGACCCAGGATGGACTGTGTGAACCAAAGAAAGTAGGAGGAAGACTGGATCCAGAATACAAATCACACTGTGGCAACCATTTACCCCACGCACAGTATTGGGATAAAGTAAACAGGGTTGCCAGGTGATGGTTGGGTCACAGAGGACTGTGCCTGAAGGTTTATGTGATGTACAACTGTGTACGAGGCAAGTGCAGAGGTCTTCTAGGTGTAGTTTCATCCCTCCATGGGGAGATTGGCCACTGAAGCAACAAAGTGATTGTTGTGAAGGGTGAATATACTCCTCAGGGTGAAAGAACAAAGGTTTAAAAGTAGTTTGGGTCAGAGAAACAAGGCTTTTGGGTAAAGGACAGGCTCTGGCAAAAAGCTTGAGGGTGGTTCTGGCAAGAGAAAGAAAGGTTTCCAGTGGTTCCACCTAGAGAAAAGTCGACTTACGAGTGGTCTCTTGGATAAATACCAAGTTGGATAACTTGGGAGCACTCAGGTTTATCTGATAAGTCCATGACACCAAAGGACTGGATTCCGGGGAGAGTCCATTGGAATATCTCCTGGGAGAGTCCATTGGAGTGTCTCGGGTCAGGGTGGACCCATGGCCTTCACGGTTACCAAAGGACGCGCGTTTTGGTTTACTCGGAACACCAAAAACCTTTTGTACGTCCACACCGCCATCGTGTGGCACTTTTGTGAATAGCGGCAGTGAATTAGTAACACCAAATACTTTTAGTATCGTCTGTGACGGTGAGAGCTTGAATTTGTGTTTTTGAGTGTGTGCGTTAATAAAGGATTATGTTTTAGAGTGTTTGTGTGGGAGAAGTGTGAGCAAATATTTTTGTAATGGGGGTGGGGCAGGTAAAAAAGCTACAGGGAAGAAAGGGAAGGGAAAGTTAGGAAAGGCCCCCAGTATCCCTGATGCCTTTTAACCCAGAAGAAAGTGCACATGCTGCCTGCTGGGAGGGATCTATTGGGCTATTCCTGGTCTCCATGGCCAGTGGTGCCAGCAGTAACATAAAGAGAAGGAAGGACCCCAGATGGTACTCCTTGGTCAATCTTTTCGAAAAATATAGACCCACATCCTCCCCTGTATAACCCTGAGGACGATGAGGCACAAACCCCAGGCATGACTCCTCCTCTAAGTCCCTCCTGGATGTGAGACAGGGCCAGGAGAAGATGGGAGCTGGAGGTGCCTGAAGGGCTGTATCTCCTTAGGGAAGTTCCAATGCAGGGAGTGCAAGGTGGGGTAGGATATATTAATGTCCCTCTGATGAGCACTGAAGTGTGAGAATTCAGAAAAGTAATGAAAAAATTGTTAGAGGATCCATTTGGTTTGGCTGAGCAGTTTGATCAATTTTTAGGACCTAATGTGTATACATGGGATGAGATGCAATCCATAATGGGGATGTTGTTTTCAGTAGAGGAGAGGGAAAAGATCAGGACCGTGGGAATCCTTATCTGAGACTGAGAGCAACCCCAAGGAGTAAATGAACAGAACTGAGAACAAAAATTGCCTATAACCTGCCCAAAGTGGAACTGAAATATGGACAGGAGAGGCAGAACATGATTGGTTATCATAATTGTATTAAGGGAATTCAGGATGCAGCCCCCTGGGGGCAAAATATGCCTAAAGCTTTTCACGAATGGCAAGACAAAATTGAGTCACTGTCTGACTAGATGGAAAGATTAAAGAAAAACATGCAACAGTATTCCAGAGTCCAGATGGACACTCCAGCAGCGCAGCAATTACTGAAAGCTTGTTTTGTGACTCACTCATGGCTGGATATTAGAAGGAAGTTAGAAAAGTTAGAAGACTGGAACACAAAAGGGTTGAATGAGTTATTGAAAGAAGCTCAAAAGGTGTATGTCCAAAGGGACAAAGAAAAGCAGAAGCAGAATATTAAGTTGATGGTAGCTACAGTTCAAGAAGTGAACAAACAAAGGGAGGGGCAAGGCCCAGAGCAGGGAGGTGCAGGGACACCACAAGGGAAATATAGCGGTCCCAGTAGCCATAAAGAACAAAGGGTTCAAAACGCCAAGGGACCTCCCCAGGCACCATAAAAACTGCAGGTGGAAACCCAAATGTACAAAATAAGGGAAGAGATTGTTTTCACTGTGGGCAAGAAGGACATTTTGAAAAGGAATGCCCTAAGCATCAATAAGACATCCAAGGCTTCTAGTTGTAGGAGGACATGGAATGGGGGGGGTTAGGGACTCTGCCTCTTGGGGTCAGAAACAGGAAAAGAGCCCTTGATAAATTTAGAACTAGGACCAAAGGGGGAAGTTGCCATCTTTCTAGTAGATTCAGGAGGTCAGCAAACTTGTGTAACCCAACCTCCCTTGGGAGTGGAAGTGTGTAGCCAAAAAGTTAAAGTAATTGGGGCAAAAGAGGAAATATCTGAGGTACCCGTGGACCCATCAGTGGTAATAAAGGGAAATGGGAAAAGGATTAAAGGAGATCTATTGATTACATCACAAGCTGGGGTGAGTTTGTTATGCAGGGATCTAATGGGAATACGAGGGCTGGGAATAGAACCCCGGGGAGAAGGGGTGGAAGTTAAACATTTTACCGTAAGTGAAGAATTTGACATACATCCTCAAGTGTGGGGTGAAGATGGGAACAGGGGACAACTGAAAGTAGAACCTTTTAGAGTAGAATTGTATACAGAAATTCCCATCCAGGTCCAGAAATACCCCATTCCCCTGGAAGGGAGGACTGCTACCAGTTAGAGAAAGGCTAACTCGAGATGGACTGTTAGAACCCTGTATGTCACCATAAAATACCAGTAAGAAAAAGCGATGGGATGTATCGATTAGTTCAAGATCTATGAGAAATAAATAGTCTGGGTACATGTAACAGGGTGGGTTCCACAGTTGCTGGAAAAGTGAGGCTGAGCACTGCTAAGACTTCAGAAAACAAAGCATCTTTATTAACAGGAGTGACCGAATACCGGGAACCCAAAGAGAAGGGAGAGAGAGAGAAGGAGAGAGACTAAGGCAATAAGCCCAAATGTGTAAGCACTCCATTGTCCTAGTTCAGCAAGCTGGGACCAGCTTATCACTGTGTGGGTGTGACCAAAGCTGTGTATTCTAAACTCACTATGTCATTTCCCATGAACTGTTAACAATGCACCATTTACAGCAGCTGCCCAGGGCACACTTGAACCCTCAGGATCTAAGCTGGGTGTGGAAGAAGCCTGGGAGACAGAAGCTGGGAGAACTCCCCTCCAGGGAGTCATTGGCACCTTCACACCCAGCCTGAGGGGTCATGTCTGCTCATGGGCCAGCAATGATTCCAAAATCCCCCCTGACTCACAGAGTGAATCACCCAGTGTGGAACTCCCTGCCCTTCGGGAGGGACTGGGTGCTCCCACCTGCACCTGAGGGGAGAGAATCTTGGGGTTTGGGGAATTCTGGGACCACTTGTGGGATCCAGAGGAGGAGCAGAACCTGGACAGGAGGAGCCCACCACTCTCCACCAGACTGTGATATCACCTACACCAACAGATTTGTCCCTTCCTTTTCCTTTGGACTCGGGGGAACCACGTGGGGCTCAGCACAGGGGCCAACAAACCCCATTGTGTTTGTGCCCCAGGGGGCTGGGTTACACTGCTGGGGTTTGTGGGTTAAATCCAATTTCTCTTTGTGCCATTGCATTTATTGTGATATTGTTATGAAATTGTAACTCAGAGTTATAATCTCTTTTGTGTTGGGTTCGTTTCCCCTGTTGGGTTACCTTTAAACCAGCACACCAGCACACCCACTCACCAAGGGGTTACTCATGTAAGGTTGTCTTACCAATTCAGAATACTCCCCTGAAGGCAGGGGCTACATCCTCTAGGTGTTGGCAAACAGCAGGCATCCCTGTTGTCTTTTTGGGGAAAAAAACACCCAACACCCAGAGCACGAGTACTCTCACCTTTATTGAGCCTGCTGGTGATGTCTACCTAGGGAGATGTGGCCAGCACCACCCAGGTGGAGGTCTCAGGCTCTGCTCTCTTTCTTCCTCCTTGCTCTCTCTCCCTCAGCTCCCCTCCAAGGGCTGTCAACCAATAGAAGAGACCTAAATTAACTTTAGTTTATGCAAACTCTGTCTTCAAGGACATCCCCGTGCCAGGCATGGAGCTCCCCAGGCAGCCCCTGCCCAAAGCAGCTGAGAGCAGGGCCAGCAGCAGGATGGGACAGGGGAAACTCAGGCAGGGGGGGCTGGAGGCTGTGGGGGCTTTGCCAGCAGCACCCAGGATGGAGGGGATCCCAGAATGCCAGAATGTGCTGAGTGGGAAGGGACCCACAAAGGATCATGGAGTACAACCCTCAGCCCTGCACAGGACCATCCCCAAGAGTCACACTCTGTGCTCCAGAGCATCATCCTGGAGCTCTGTCAGCCTTGGGGCCATGCCCACTGCCCTGGGGAGCCTGGTCAGTGCCTGACCACCCTCTGGGGGAAAAACCTCTAAGATCCACCCTAACCCTGCCCTGACACAGCTCCAGGCCATTCCCTGGGTGCTGTCCCTGGTCCCCACAGAGCAGAGATCAGTGCCTGCCCCTCCTCTGCCCCTGCCCAGGAAGTTGTACCTGCACTGAGGTCTCCCCTCAGTCTCCTCTTCTGCAGCTGAACACACCAAGTGCCCTCAGCTGCTCCTCATATGGCGTCCCCTCCAGGCCCTTCCCAGTGTTCATTGTCCTCCTTTGGATACTCTCTAATGGCTCAGTATCTTCCTTCTATTGTGTCGCTCCAAACTGTCCCCCCATTGCAGGTGAGGCTGCCCCAGAGCAGAGCAGAGCAGGGCAATCCCCTCCATTGGCCAAGCTCCGTCTGATGCCCCCCAGGACAGGGATATCCCTCCTGGCCCCAGGGCACTGCTGACTTGTGGCCAACTGGCCACTGAGCAGGACCCCTAGGGGCCTTTCCTGACACTGCTTTCATCTCACTCCCAGTCTGTCCGTCCATCCGGGGTTGCCCCATTCCAGGGGCAGAATCTGGCACCTCCGCTTGTTGAACTTCCCATGGTTAGTGATTCCTAGTCCTCTGATCTGTCCAGGTCTCTCTGCAGGGCCTCCCTGCCTTCCAGGGACTCAACAGCCCCTCCCAGTTTTGGCTCATCTACAAACTTGCTCCGTGTCCCTTCCAGTCCTTCGTTCAAGTCATTGATGAGGATGTTGGAGAGCCCAGGGCCTGAGACGGAGCAACTGGAATCATCCTGGGAGTGACTGAGATTATACTGGGAGTGACAGGGATTATACTGGATGTGACTGGAACCATCCTGGGAGTGGCTAGGAGCATACTGGCATCATACTGGGTGAGACTAGGATTGCAGGGCTGTGAAAGGAACCTTACTGAGGGTTACTGGGAGCTACTGGGCTAATGCTGGGAGCCAACTGGAGATACAGTTGGAGCAACTGGGACCAACTGGAAGATACTGGAACCATGCTTCAGGGACTGAGACCATCACTGGCGCAACTGGCATCCTACTGGGAGCAACTGGGACCACACTTTGGGCTACTGGGCGCAAGAGAGAGAAACTGGGATCATGCTGGAAGCAATTAGGAATAACTGGGAATGACTGGGTGCATGCTGCAGGCAACTGGGATATATTGTGAGTGACTGGTATCATACTAGAGGGAACTGAAACCTTAGTGGGGCAACTGGGAGTGCCCCAACTGCAGAAAGCTTTATCTGCTGCTCAAACTCCATCACCCACTGGAGGACCCAGGTTGGATGATCCACTGGGCACAGACCTGGTGATCAGCACTCCTGGTGACTCTCATTGCGAAGACCCCTGGCTGGTGGTCTCATCCTCCTGGTTCCCTGTGGGCACCTGGGTGAACACAGTGGAAGGAACATCCATTGGGACACAGAGCTGACCTTGGAAATTCATTGGGAAGAGCAGATTTGTTTACTTTAGACCTGGCAGAATGTCCTCCCCTGGAATGTCCAAGCAAACAATGCCCTATTTGCACATGTATCAGTGGGGAATTGAGAGGGGCTCCTGGTTGGAGGAGACTGGTTTCAAGTCTGAACTAACATCCTGATGGTGAGGCAACCACTGGAGCCAAATCACTGTCGCTCAATCCCTTTATGGTATAAAGGTCCAGTCCCCTTTCATAGGGGCAGGTTCTTCTAAAAAATCTTTCTGGGGTGAGTCTGTAGAGATTCCTGCCTTGGGTGGGGACCCTCCTCAAAGCCACTTCTCAAGGTGAGAGCAGAGATCTCCCCATGAGCCTTGGTCTGGGTGAGTTACATCAATCTCTGCTTAATAATTATTTCTTTTGGGGGAGCTTTAGTATAATTGCTTCAACAATTGCTTTAGCATAATGCACTGTCCTGTCTTATACTGTATTACTGACGGGTAGTTTTAGTGTTTATATTGTGTAGTAAATAATACTGCTTAAAATCTTCTGTCCAGTTATTTGCAATAACAACTAATTCATTTTATGTAAATAGATCTGATTTGCCATCATTAAAACCTGTGGGACAAAAGTGGTTCAATCTGTTGGCTGAATTCAGGGAAGAAAAAATTTGTAAGACAACCTGGGTAAGGTAGAGAAATAGCTCTTTACTGAAAAGCTTTTTAGGTAAATATATTGATGCGCGTGCTACAGCATAGATATCTTACAATTTATAACGACTTAATTCTCCTATCTAAAGGTTACATCCCATCTAAGTAATTGTCAACGCAGAAACTCTAAGGCCACTTAACATGCCTTCTCTGAAATCGAGTAGGAGGCCTCAGGACCCCCTATTCATCTTCACCGTCACCATCCTCGCATGACGTCTTCTTTTGGAGCTTCTCCAAGATCTTCTGGGCCTTTTTATTACGCTGTGTCTAAAATGGTATTTTATTATGGCTACAATACACTAATCTTGGTACAAGTGTCCCATATGAGATGTTCTAAAGACTATCTTACTCTTAACAATGTGGCACAGGGGTTAGAAGCTGTTAGATGTGAGAAACTTATCCAACTATATAAAACTCTAAAAAGATATGAAATCCTAAGGCATCAGTCCCCCCTTAGAGACTTGACAAAAACAAAATTTTTGCCTAGTCACTCATACTTAATATTGTAGCATAAAGATGAGCAACAACTATAGCATTTAATTGTGCAGCAAACTATTAAGCAAAACTCTGTAAGAAATATACAGCTGTTTTATCCAAGTTTAGTTTGGCAACCGTGAAGTAATTTTGTGGAAGATATTTTCAAAGATTAATGAGACATTTTTGAAAGCTAGCTGATTTAGAATTTGAGTTTGTTTCCAAATTTCAGATAAATTTATAACACAAATTGAACAATTATTTTATGACATTATGGACTAGAGCTAAATGCAAATTTTGGTTTCAAACTTGAATCATGGTTACCAACTGTGTAGGTAATAAACACAGAAAAAAACCAATTTAAACTATATCATATTCATTTGTATCAGTCTTTGTTGCTGCAGTTGTTCCAGGAGCAGAAGTCTTCTTAGCTTTGGAGTAGTAAGTCTAAGAATTCATCCAAGCAGGGAACTTGCTATGCAAAACCAATTCTTTTTGTTACTCATGATGACATCAAATTGCTAATTTTCCAGGGGCTCTTAAGAATGTAAATTACAGGAGTACACTTCTGTCTCTTTGACTGTGGGTAGTTAACAGAACTTGGAGCCGTTTCTTTCATCTGGCTTGTAGAGGATCATTATTTCACTATTTAATGCAGACTCAGTCTTCAGGTTGGAAGAGATGAACACAAGCAGGCAAAGCGCCCAGAGCCACACCGTTCGAGAGCGGCGTGGCACCTGCCCTTGCTGTTCTGGCGGTGGCGGCACTGCCCACCCCCTGCCCATCCTTGCTTGTGATGGCAAACAGAGCAGGGCCGGCAGGAGCAGCGGCAGCCGGAGCTGGAGTGGTGTCAGCCCCGCTCGGAACAGCTGTGGCCCTTGGCCGTTGCCTCAGCAGCCACACCTGGACTCCATCCTGGGCAATTTAGAAATTGCAAAAATAATTTTGCATACAAAATCTTTCTATCTCTCTTCTTTCCACAAGAAACACCAAAGTTGTAACACTGTTTTAACTTGCAAGGACCCAAATTTGGACCAGACTTCTCCACCTAATTTGCACAGAGGCCAAATGTGTATGCTTAGCTTAAACAATTCTTGCTTTTTAAGAGATGTCTCAGAGCCAATTAGTGTTTCAATACTAACGCAAGAGGAGATTTCCTGGGAATCTCTTTGTCTTTTGAATGTTTGCACCTCGTATTTTAGGCAGGAAAACAACAGACAAAAACTTCCTTCTTCATGGGACTCAAACTCATGGCCTCTGAGTGTAGGGGTGAGTGTAAGTGCATCCCTTAAGGAAAGCTGTTTGGAGTTCTCCCTTAAAGAGAACAGAGCTACCTGGAGTATGTGTGGTAGCTTGTAGCCAGTGAGAGGCTGTGGTGTATGCAAGGTGAATTGGTTAACCAATAATGTGGTAGCATGTTGGGTGTGAGAGTGCATAAAAGGTGTGGATATTACTGAGTTAGATGTAGATCTACTGATGTAATAGGAACTTCTAGGAACTAACTTTTTCTACTATGAGCTATGAGAACTGTTAATCTATCTTGAATAAACTCCCTAAGATGTGAGCCTTCTGATCAAGCCTTCTGACGTCTGCTGTGCCTGAGCCCTTCCGACTGTCAGTCCACAGCCCAGCTCGGTATAAGGGGCTCCCCCTATATCTGAGTCCAGACGCACTTTCGTAACATGATGCACCACTGGCTGCCCTGGACCTGGGCTTGCTTTCTTTGGGCTACAAACTGAGTTCCTGGCGTCTGCGAGTGTGTGTGTGGGGGTGATTTCCTTACCGTGGCTTTCCCCATGCAAACAGATGCTGCCTGTGCTCTCACGGCGTGCACAGCACAGACAGGCTGCTCGGCCCCTGCTTCTCTCACTGCCACACTGTTGCCAGATAAACACAGAGGCAGCAGCCTCAGCCCTAAGGCTGCCCACCCCTCTCTGCGTGGCACCCTCAACGTGAAAGCCACAAAGGGGACTGTATCGAGCCCTGGCCCGTCCCCAAATGAAACACAATGAAACAGTAGCTAATCCACACCACAAGGCAGGCAAAGCAGGTAACTTTTCACCAATCAAAACCCTTCTCTGGACTGAGCCTTCACCTCGGAGACTAGAAAAAACTCACCGACACTCTCATAATACCAAAGGATCCCAGAACACTGGTCTCAACAAATTTTCTGGAAAAAATACATTATAAAGGCTAGCAAATAACAACCCAAAAGAACTTTTCTTTACCTTACCCCTCTGTATTTTGGGGTCTTTAGGAGCTGGACTTTCTCAGGTCAATGTGAGAAATTCTTTAGAACAAATGCCTGCAGAGAATCTCTCATGGACGAAATAGTTGATCTAGAAAAGTCACAGTTTTGTTGTCCCATTTGGGTTGCCAATCTGTTGCCTTAATTCAGGAAGGAAAAAACTTCCAAGATGATCTGAGTAAGGCAGAGAAATAGCTCTTCACTAAAAAGCTTTTTAGGTACATAAAATATATTGACACACGCCTCAGTATATGGATTCTACAAATTTTATAACACTACTTAGTTTATAACTCTACTATCAAAAGTTCACATCCAATCTAAAGAATTGTCTACCCCAGAAACTCCCCAGTTCTGCCCCTTAACCTGCCTTCTCTGAAATCGAGTAGGAGGTCTAAGGACCCCCCATTCATCTTCACCATCACCATCCTCGCATGACGTTTTCTTTTGGAGCTTCTCCAAGGTCTTCTAATTATGCTGTGTCTAAAATGGTATTATTGGGAACACTGGGAGCAGCCAGATGGGGGTAGAGCCACAGAGAGGGGGCAGAAACTCAACTGGGTTTTAATGGTGTGCTGGTTTTTAACCTCTTGGGCAGGGAAGGAGCAAAAATCCTCTGCAGAATGAACTTCCCTCCTTTCCATGTCTGTGCAATGCTGGGTGTGGGAGCCCTTTGTGACTGGAATAGAAACGCTCTGGCCTTTCTTTCAGGCTCCGCAGGCAGGAAGGAGGATCCCAGAGTGGGGCCCGAGGACCTTCCCCAGCAGACACAGGAGGGGCCTCAGCACGAACCAGAGGGACGGGGAAAACACCCAACTGGGGGTTCATGGGCCACAAAAGAGGCACTGAGAACTGTTTGTCTGAAATCTGAACAAGTGGGACACAGTCCCCTGGGCTGACAGGATTCCTGATGGCCAGAAAACATGTGCCCTGCACACAAACATTCCTTGGGGGATGAAGAGCACCTGGACATGGAGGGTCATTATCTGGAGGAAGCACATGCCAAGGGGGACAAGACAAACTTCCAGCACCTCCCTGGGGACGGCACCAGGTTTAGAATCCATGTCCTTTTGCCTGAGGGGAGCCAACATGAAACTGTGGGAAAAGTGACTGTAAGGGAATAAATAGCACAAATTATCAGTATTTATTGTTTTAGTGTGACAGAATTCGTGTGGAATGACCTGGGGAGATTTCGCAGAGCTATGCTGGGCAGGAATATTCACACCTGTCTACAGCCTGAGTCGCTTAGATGCTGATTTTTAAGCACAGAAAGAAGGTTCCAGCAGTTTGTTGTTTTTGATGTATTTTAATTACTTCTGAAATGCTTCCAAGGTTTGTTTTCAGGGTTTTGTTTTAATGTGGCAAGTTCCCAGGGTTTTCTTGGTCTTTTGTTTTTGTGTGGAAGGGAATGGGTTGGTAGTTTACAGTTACTTGCCTTACATACCTGGTGTTTTTCCCAGGAATTCTCCCAGGAGAACATTAACTTGTGTAGAAAAAAAAGTCACTGAATAATATCTTAATCTGGGGATAAAAGCATTCCCCTGGGAATGCTACAGGATGTGTATTATTTATTTAAGAATTTAAGGCACTCAATGAGCAGCTTCAGCCAAGTTTTCTAAGTGACTGGGGAGCCCTTTTCTCCAAGTGTGCCCACCTGAGGCAGCTTCAAATCCCTCACTGTGATTTAGTTTTGTGGAATGATTACAAATGAATTAAATGCTTTTTTAGGCCATCACCCACAGAACTGCTGCCATGGATAACGTCAATTACAGGAAGGCAGAAGAGGAGTACATGAAAGGCCCACCTGTGAGCAGAAGGTATTTTTTACTTTCAGTGTTCTCTGAATTTTTGTTACTAATTTTCTGTTTCTCCAACCAACAGAATGTTTGGAAGATCCTGGCTGAAGAAACCAGAGCTGATACACTGTGTTTGTCAATGGCTACCCCATGGAATCCATTTCGCACGTGCTCGGTAGGAGGCCTTCTACTCTCCAAAGGTGAACAGGTCACTTTTATAAGAAAAAAACTGCCTTCTTGCTCTCACCCTGATAAACAGAAAATAGTGCTGAAAGATTGCAGAGGCTTAGAAGGGCCAAGAGAAACCAGAGGGATGGCATAAAAATCGTTTTCCTGTTCTCCAGTTAGAGTCCCAAGAATTAGAGATTATGGGCACCTTAACTGCCCCCTTTTGGTTTTATTGCTACCCTACTGATCCACACTTTGAAGACCCTTTAGCCTTTGATGTGTCCCCCTCAGGAGTTTATGAAAAAGTGTTTTTGGTGTAGACAGTGTAGTTATTTAACTGTTAAACCCGAGTTCGATGCAGTTGGTCTGCCAGATGGACTGGTTTTAGTTCGTGGACAAAGAGCATGGGAAGGTATTCCCAGTCACGCAGGAGGCGGATCCTGTACCTACAGCAAACCTACCCTGTCTAGCCCTTTTACCCACCAACGCCCTCACCGTTCTGTTGATGTACACGTTGACACACACATTACAGAGAATTGTGATTCTCACATAACATTTTGGAAGAAAGCACAAAGAGGTTTTGGTAGCTTAGTGTCTGGTATTGGTACTGCTCATGCCTTAGTTATGCTTAGGAAGTTAGGATGTTGGTTAGTACAAGTTGCAAATGCAACCAGTTTAGCCTTAGAACAACTGTGAACAGATGTTGGCCCCATAAGGTAAGCCACGCTGCAAAATACAGCAGCTACTGATTTTCTGTTATTGGCCCACTGACATGGTTGTGAAGAATTTAAGGGGCTCTATTGCATGAACCTCAGTGACCACTCCGAATCAATACATCAGAGCATTAAAAAGCTGAAAGAGCTTGCTATTCAACTTCAGAAAAGTGATGAACGAGGGCTGAGCAGTTTGTTTAACTGGCTTGATATGTTTGACATAGGACCATGGTTAAAGAAAGTGTTTATCATTATATCAATGAGTTTGTTTGTGGTTTCCTGAATTATGTTTTGTGTTCCATGATTGTTATCTTGCATGCAGCCTATGATTACTCACAGTTTTGCACAAGTCTCTGTGTTACAGCTTGAAAATAAAAAAGGGGGAGATGTGGGGTTGCAAGTTTGGCATGAAACCACAGAGGTGCTTGGAGATGTCAGCAGGAAGCCATGGGCTTTGAGCAGAAACAAAGAAGAGCTGCTTGCACTCAAGGCCTGAATTCTGACCCTTTCTGTGTCAGAGTTTTGTCCTGCTTGCACTGTCTGGCTGTGGGCATGGCTTGAAAGACCATTAACTTTACTGGGCAGTGGAAAAGTACCAGCGTGCATGCCTCTCCCCCTAGTTTGCATGCTCCTCTCCCAAACCCTATAAATTGCAGAGTTTGTAGCTAATAAAGGTCTCAGTTTGTACAAGCAACCTGAGTTCGTGCTTCAGTCACCACAAAAAAAGAGGTTACAAGGCAGCAAAAATTACAAACCATCAAAACCCTCCACCCAGACACTCAAACCAACCCCATAGTGGCAAAAACCTCACTAGAACAGCTGTAAAATTGTGACTTTTGGGGTCTATCCCCCCCTTCGCATCAATGTGCCACACTCAATTAATCAGGTGGTTATTTCAGCTCCCCAAAGACAAGACCATGATGTGGGTGCTCAGTCCTGGCCCAGCCCCGGCATCACTCCAGCCAGTACCGACTCAACCAGCCCTGAGTTTTCCAGTCCAGAAGCTGCTTTTCCAGAACTCACCCTCACAATGGACCTCAGGAAACTGGGATCAGCTTCCTGGTGCTGCTTAAACAGGAGCTCATTGTGACTGGGAGACTTTTGGTACTGAGTTAGTTATTGGCACAGCGAGGGGATTGATGAGAAATCATTTACCAGAACAGCAACTCATTATCAGTGGCCACAGTTGAGCACTTCGCTGTTCTCCAGCAGCTTTGTGGTTTTGTTCTCAGTGTGTTTCCTTCCCAAGAGAAAGGGGTGCAGAAACCAGCTGCAGAAACAGTTGTTTGCCTTAACCTGGATGTTTAAGAGTTCCTGACAAAGAGGGCTGTGTCTCCCCTTCTGAGGGACTGCAATGTTCATGGTTCATGGCTCCAATGCTCTCCAGGTGCTTTGCTGCCTGTGGGCAAAGGAACCACCCAGGGACACAGGGGGGAACACCCACCCCTGGAGGGGACAGGCTGGGCTTGGAGCCAGGGAAGGGAAGTGTTATTTTTATGCTTTTATATGACTACAGACAGGAACCAAAACTGCTCCAAACCTACTTTACATGGAAAAAAAATTCTTCTGAACTCTACATATATCGTTATTTTATAAAGTAAATCTAATCTGCACCAAGGGGTGGATTAACAAGAACGTGGGTCACTCTCACCTTGAGGAGGGTCAGGACAGGTGCCAGACATGGAGGAAGCTTCTGGCAGCTGCTCACAGAACGCATCCCTGGAGCCCCCTGCTTCCAAAATCTGGCCACACAAACCCAACGCACTGCCCAGCATGGATCACCTGGAACATGGGACACCAGGTCTGTGCCCAGCATGGATCACCTGGAACGTGGGTCAGCAGGTCTCTGCTAAACAGGTCTCATCAGGAATGTTGGTCATCAAGTCTTTAGTCAACATGGGTCTTAAGGTTTTTGCCCAACATGGATCACTGTGGATCATACAACGTGGGTCCGATGGGTGATGGAGTTGGAGCAGCAGATGAAGCTTTTCCTGCAGTCAGGGCACTCATAGGGCTTCCCTTAATTGTGGGTCCGTTGATGTTGCGTCAAGTTAGAGCTGTTGATGAAGCTCTTCCCACACTCATCACATTTGTAGGGTCTCTCCCCAGTGTGGATGCGACGGTGGATGACGAGGTGGGAGCTCACGTTAAAGCGCCTCCCACACTCCTCACACTTGTAGGGCCTCTCCCCAGTGTGGATGCGCCAGTGGATGAGGAGGTGGGAGCTGCTGGTAAAGCTCTTCCCACACACCTCACACTTGTAGGGCCTCTCGCTGGTGTGGCTGTACCGGTGGGTGACAAGTTCGGAGCTCTGGTAGAATCTCTTCCCGCAGTCGGTGCAGTGGAAGGGCCTCTCCCCCGTGTGCCTGCGCTGATGATAGCGGAGATAGGTCTTGGTCTGAAACCTCTTCCCACATTCTCCGCATAAGTAGGGCTTCCCCCCAGTGTGAATGCGCTGGTGGTTGAGGATGTCAGACCTGCGGCTGAAGCTCTCCCCACACTCCCCACATGTGTAGGGCTTCTCTCTGGTGTGGATGCGCTGATGGGTGACAAGGCTGTACCTCCGGTTGAAGCTCTTCCCACAGTCGGTGCAGTGGAAAGGCTTCTCCTCCGTGTGCGTCTGCTGATGCTTGAGGAGATGGGAACTGGTCTTAAACCTCTTCCCACACTCCCCGCACATGTAGGGCCTCTCCCCAGTGTGAATAAGCTGGTGGATGCGGAGGCCAGACTTCTGGTAGAAGCCCTTCCCACATTCAGCACATGTGAAGGGCCGTTCCGCAGAGTGGATGCGCTGGTGGGTGACAAGGTTGGATTTCTGGTTGAAACTCTTGCCACATTCCCCACAGGTGAAGGGCTTTTCCCCAGTGTGGATGCGCTGGTGAGCGACAAGATTGGCACTGAGGGTGAAGCTCTTCCCACATTCAGCACATGTGAAGGGCTGTTTCCCAGTGTGGATGCGCTGGTGGGTGACAAGGTCTGACCTGCTGCTGAAGCTCTTCCCACATTCCCTACATATGTAGGGCTGTTCCCCAGCGTGGATGCGCTGGTGGGTGACGAGGTATGACCTGCTGCTGAAGCTCTTCCCACATTCCCCACATATGTAGGGCTTTTCCCCAGTGTGGATGTGCTGGTGGCGGATCAGACTGGAGTTGTACTTGAAGCTCTTTCCACATTCCTGACACGTGTAGGGCCGTTCCCCAGTGTGGACCACCCGGTGTTGGATCAGGCAGACGCTTGTGCTGAAGCTCTTCCCACATTCAGCACATGTGAAGGGCTGTTCCCCAGTGTGGATGCGCTGGTGGGTGACGAGGTTGGATTTCTTGTTAAAACTCTTGCCACATTCCCCACATGTGTAGGGCTTTTCCCCAGTGTGGATGAGCTGGTGAGTGACAAGATTGGCACTGAGGGTGAAGCTCTTCCCACATTCAGCACATGTGAAGGGCCGTCCCCCCGTGTGGATGCGCCGGTGGGTGACGAGGTCTGACCTGCTGCTGAAGCTCTTCCCACATTCCCCACATATGTAGGTCCGTTCCCCAGTGTGGATGTGCTGGTGGCGGAACAGATCGGAGTTGTACTTGAAGCTCTTTCCACATTCCTGACACGTGTAGGGCCGTTCCCCAGTGTGGACCACCCGGTGCTGGATCAGGCAGAAGCTCTTGCTGAAGCTCTTCCCACATTCCAAGCACTTGTAGGGCTTCTTCCCGGTCTGAAGCTGCTGCTGTACCACCAGGTCTGAGCTCTGAGTGAAGCTCTGGTCGCCTACCCAGCACTGGCTGAATTTTTCTTCCTCGGAGAAGCCTTGGTTGGATGTCTGTGGCTTCTCTTCCTCAGTGACATCCTGTGCCATGGAGCCATTCAAAACGGCCTCTGCCACCAGGTTCTGCCACGAGGATTTGTCCTCCGTGCTCTCCGTGCTCTCCGTGCTCAGCTCGGGGCCTGGGGCAGGAAGGAACAAGGACAGGCAGGGCATTTGCCTCCGGCCCACAGGGAAGGCCAAGGACATCCCCCCAAACTTGGCCACGGCAGGACGGCGTCGGCAGCTGGGTTGTCCTGCAGCCGGGGCCATGCTGGGCTGCAAGAGAGGGGCAAAGGGGCACTGACTTCCTCCTCACCTGCCTGGAGGTCCCAGGGCATCTTCCTCTTCCTCACAGTCTCCTCCATCCAGCCAAGCTTTGGGAAGGAGAAATCCTGGTGTGGGGGGAAAAACGAGGTGTGAATGTGTTGGGTTGAGGGTTCATCCTTACCAAGTCCATCTCTACAAGTCACTGGGTATTATGTCCCTAAAAATCTCCAAAACACCAAAATTCAGCCCAAAACAATCTTCCCAGGAGTTCCTCCTCTCTGAACTCTCCACTTTGGGGTTGTTGGGGTCCCACTGTCTGGACTGCTGGGGGTCCCACAGGTGTTGGGAATCCCATCTCTACACTGTTCCAGTCTTCTCTGGGCTACTGGGGATCCCAGGAATCCCAGAGGTCCCCCCTCCATGAGCTTGTACTTTGCTGTTCTGGGTCTCCCCCTTCTCTGCACTGATGGGGGTCCTGTGGGTTCCCCTCTCTGGGGTCCTGCTTAGGGATGCCAAGGGCTTGAGGGTCTCAGAGGTCTCTTCTCCCCTCTCTGCCGCCATGTGCCAGGAGCCCCAGGGGTCCCTCCTTTCTCAGGTCTCGCCTTCTCCAGGTCTTGGGGGTGCCACCTCCCCCTTGCATTGGTGCCCCTCCTTTCCAGATTGCTGAGGGTTCTCACTCTACAGGACCCCCACTGAAGGGACCCGGAGGTCCCTCTGTGCTGCCACCCCCTAATTCCAGGTTTCCAGGGTTTCCCCAGCAATGGGATCGCCCCTCTCTAGTCTCCCCACTCTGTGGGTCCTGGGATTCCCTCCTGGCTCACCCAAGGGGCCCCAAAACAAGTCTTGCCCACCCAGCCCATACTGACTACCCGCCCGCCACGTGGTCATTCCTATTATTCTTTGTCCCTCTGTCCCGGCTCCTCCCCATCCTCTGTCCCTCCTCTCCCTCCCACTTCTCTGCCTCCACAGTCCCACCTCCTCAATCCCTTCTCCTCCTCCCCCCAGGCCCAGTGCCCACCCTTGGGCCCCCTTTCCACCAGCCTCGCCACACCCCATAGGAGGAGCAGGGACGGAGCTGGGGCAGCCTACAAATTCCCACTTGTAGGAGTAGAAAATTCCTCTGTGTCTGACACTGACAGAATTACTGCTCTGGTGGGCAGAAAGCCTCGGTAAACAAAGAACTTGTAACAACCATGTGGAACAAAAGATAACCACAAAGCTGTGAAAAGACCCTCTTGTATTCTGTGATCTGCAACAGTTAACAATGAACACCTGCAAGGCCATGATGAGGTGTACTGGAAAGTTACAGAAAAAAGCCTGAAGGGTATAAATAGGGTATGTGTCTTAATAAAGTTGTCTTCTTTTTTGCAAGAGAATGGATTCCGTGTCTTAATGTACCACAAATGGTGCCCCTTTGAGGAACAAGAGAGCATTGAAAGGAGACACGTGTGGCGCTGAATGCCCCACAGAACTTAAGTACTGCTGAAAGGAAGCAGAAGTCCAGAGCCACCCTAATGCCTGTGGAAAGACAGGTGAGCTGTGGGGAACGGGAACAGTGGGGAGCACTGCATCCTCTGAAGAGAAATCCGTCCTCTGTTTAAGGGAGAGATTAATGGACAAACACAAAGTCATGATGGGCAGCCATTCGCTGAGGCATGTACTGAAACGGGCAGATTCAGGAATCCCTGAAGTGAATGCAGTTACAATCTTGAACGCAGACACCTGGGACAAGGCGGGCATGCAGATATGGGACAAAGCCACAAAAGGCGATAAAGTCGCAGCCAAACTTTTGAGACCCTGTGGCGTATGGTTATGGAATTGAGACCTCAACCAGACAAACAGAGGGCCCAGGCTGCGGCCAATGGCCCTCAAGACTCCAAAGACTCCATACAGGAGAAAGAGCAGAGAAGCCCGTCTCCCATTATATCTGCAGACCCATCTGCACCTCCCTTCCTGGAGGCAATCCCCAATAACACTGGTCGTCCTAAGTCGATGGTGCCAAAACTTTCTTTTAATTCTGATTTTGAGGAGCATGACGACGAGGACAATTCTTTTAATCCTGGGTGACCAGACCCAGAACGAGAGCCTGATCTGCATCCCCTTGACTCACATGATGTGTGGGTACAGGTCAAGAAAGAAGCCATGGCTGCAGGAGAGATAGAAATTGTGAATTGCATTGTCACTCTGGTTATATATGACGCAAAAGGGAAACAGGGACAATGGGAAAGTATTGGCTTCAGTGTGGTAAAAGAGTCATGAAGGGTAGTGATGAAACATAGATTAGATTCTCCATATGCAAGTAATTTGCTTGACCCTACTATGAAAAGTCATATAATGACTCCCCGAGACTGTTGGATGGCAACTGAACTATTCTCACTACAATAAAATTGCCATTCTGGGAAAATGCTTTCAGGCAATTTACAGAGAAAAAGCAGGAAGAATACCCTACCTGAACGGACCAGGACCCTGCTTGCAAGGTTACCCTGGACTGGATGCTGGGGAAGGGTGAGTTTCGGTATCCACACAAACAAGCAAGAGAAACCCCACGCCATGTTTTAGAACATATTAGAGATTGTGCTCTTTGTGCTTTCTTGGAAGTTTCCAGCACAGGGAAACCACAAAAGGCTTTTACTGAAAATAAAGAGAGCTCTACTGAGCCTTTCATGTAATTCGGTGACAGACTTCAAGATGCATCAGCAAAACGGGTCCCACATACAGAAGCCCGAGACATCATTCTTCTTAAATTGGCCGTCACCTGTGCTAACAAGTGTTGGAGGAGACCAAGGCGAGGAGGAATTTATCAGATGGCAACGGTATTACAAAAGATGGGTTGATGAGGATGCGAACATCCGAGACCCCGGCACACTGAACCAGGAGACTCTGCAGCAACTCGACAAAAACTTTAATGGTTTTAGGAGTTATATTGATGTTTCCCCCATTTGAAGTTGTACTTGTTAATATGACTACCCTATGTATTTTTCCCTTAGTCATCCTGTCCAAGTTTCTTCTTTCCACAATCCCCTAGGGCATTTTCCCCCCACTCTTTCCCTGATTGGCCCCAGTTTGGTGCAGTGCACCATTTTCCATATAAGGCTGTGTTCTGACTCTGGTTCCCCATTGGTCCCTTCCTTGTCCCTCCCATCAATTTGCATATGGGCCAATGGGATACCTTGCTCCTCCCTCTCTCCTCCCATTACCCCTCCCATGTTCTGGAACATTCCGCTGACCTCTCCATAATACCGGGCATTCTAATAAAGTTTGCTTCTCTTCGTGGACTCCTGACTTGTGCGGCTGTCTTCCTTCGAGGGATTAGTGCCGGTCGGGAGCGGGAGGAGCCACCCTGGGCTTCAAGGACCTAGACCTAAAAGAGCTGATATCACTTGAGCTGGCTATCATCTGCCCCCTGAAGCCGAAGACCCCATTCACCGTATCGGTGGGTATCATCCGCTGATAAATGAGGATTGTAGGAAAATATTGCTGACATTCTATAACCCCAATCTAGATAAAATGGTTGAAGCATGTTGCAGGTGTTCAGCAAGAAGCCACAAAGATGACCACGGAAATCAGCAAGGACGGACTCTGAGCAAGAGTGAGGAAGAACTGCTGACTCTGCCAGTCTGAGGCAGTGCCACATCTTCCTGGGACCAGAAGCAATCCTGAAGCAAAAGAACTTTTAGTTTTAGTTCCTGCATGGACTGTATTAGTCAGTTAACTCATGGTCACAAGAATGTCGAAAAATGGTTTGCGAAGTGTTTGAAAAGTGTTTAGTTGTATGATGGAAGGTTCTATTTGTTCTTCCTGCCCTCTAGTCTGTATATCCCTCTGCCAAGTATTATGAATTGTCGCACTTGCATTCAGTAAATGATACACCTTTGCCCCAACTTGAGCAACATCAGGCTGTGCCCTGTACTACGTTTAGTCACCACAGCATGTAGGAAGTTTGGTTCACTAAATCACAAATATGAGGCCATGGCTGCTGCTTTTGTGGCTATGAATGATAAACAGCAAACCTGCTGTGGCTGCAGCAAACTGGGCACATTCACAAGCATTGCAAAAATCAAAGACAAAACCAACCTGACCCTAAGTTGTGTCCACGCTGCAAAAAGGGGTCACATTTTGCAGATCACAACTGGTCCAAATATGAACATGATGGTAATCCCCTTCAGGGAAACCCATCACGCAGCACGCCGCGGAACAGCGCTAAGACACAAGTAGTGCCAAAACACAGTGCTCCAACCCCTCAGGTGTTTCCAGCTTATGGGCCACCATCTCAGGAAGTGCCAGCATGGACGTGGCAGCCTCTGAAACAGTAACCTTTTCGGATAGCTCAGTGCATTTGATTCCACTGAAAAAATCGCACCCCTTACATGACGTAGTCGATGCACAACTGTGCCCAGGCCATGTTGTTCCCACTACGAGCCCATGGAACTCAGACCTGTGTTTGTTATTAAAAAAGGCAATGGCAAATAGAGGTGTTTACAAGACATGAGACAAATCAAGGCTGTCATTGAAGATATGGGGCCTCTGCAGCCTGGCATGCCCTTTCCAACAATGATTCCTCAAAATTGGCACTTAATCATTATTGATCTGAAAGATTGTTTATTTACAATTCCATTACACCCACACAATGCACCCGAACTCGCCTTTTCTGTGCCATCTATAAATTTGAGTGAACCTCTCTGACGGTATCATTGGGTGGTTCTTCCTCAGGGCATGACAGTCTGCCCATCTGCCAGTGGTTGTTGCCAGAGCTCTCTTGCCCATTAGCCTGCAACTTCCCAATGCAGTTTTATACCATTCTGTGGATGATATTCTGATTGCTGCTGAAACGGAGGAGAGGGCTCAGATAGTAATGCCAACCTTAAAGCATCACTTAGCAGCAATGAGTCTACAGATATGTCCTGAAAAAATCCAAACCTTGTCGCTGTGGCAATACCTAGGATGGAGAATTACAGAACCAAGAGTTCACTCGCCGATAAACCAAATTGCCTGTTCAGTATCAATGCTGAATGACTTACAAAAACTAACAGGAATGATTAACTGGGTACAGCCACTATTGGGAATCTCGAATCGAGATCGAGCCCCACTCCTCCAGCTGCTGAGAGGTGATACTCAGTTTACTTCTCCCAGAACGCTTTCTGATGATGTGAAAGCCTCACAACAGCTCATAGCCCAAAAGCTAAAAACCTCTTATGCATCTCGGTGTGATTATAACCTACCTTTTAATTTGGCAATTATAGGAACAGCTCGGCCATATGCTTTGTTATTTCAGTGGGACAGGGATCTGTCTGACCCTTGGCTGATAACAGAATTGCTATTTTCCCACACCTAATGCAGAAAACTGTTGCAACACTTGCTGAAATGACTGCCTGTTCGATTATGAAAGGACATCAGCGACTGCTGATGGTAGCTGGCCTAGAGCCACAGATCATATTTTTACACCTTACCTCTCAAATGTTACAGTGGATGTATCAGCATTCCCTGGACTTCCAAGCTGCAATGACTGGCTTCTCTGGAGCAGCCAGTATTCATATTCCACAACACAAAGTGTTCCATCAGGATTTGCACTTCTATGAAGCCCCGAAATGCAGTCAGGAGCCCCTTGATGCTCTTACAGTGTTTACTGATGGGCCAGGAAAAATGAAAAATCTGTCATTGTATGGAAAGACTCTCACTCTTTCTGCTGGAACTCTGATGTACAAACAGTAGAAGGCTCCCCACAAATTGCTGAGCTTGCAGCAGAGGTCTGAGCTCTTTCTAAGTGGCCACAGACCATCAACATAGTCACAGACTCAAACTCTGTTGCAGGATGAGTATCTCACTTAGAAGTTGCCTCTTTATGAGAAGTTGCCAATCCTTTACTGTATGAACAACTAACTCTCCTCTCCCTGCTGTTGAAACATTTGTCTCCTTATTATATTATCATATTCGATCACATACATCTTTACCAGGCTGTCCCACAACCCAATCAGAATGTCTGGGTCACTCTGGCCAATGCCACAGGCCAAGATACTCCATGCCTATTTACAGTGACACCAACGGACCCCTTCCGGACTGGCCTGGTAGGAATCCCAATTGATGCTGATATATTTACACAATTACAGCCACAAGCCAACTTTGCCCTTTTACTTGACCAACTGCAGAGATCCTCAATTCCAGGTGGTACAAAGAAAATGTTCACCTGGTCCCTTAACAGAACAACTCTGGTCATGATGGTCTTAGCCCTAAAAGGTAGTCCCTTAGAACACCAAGAATTAAGACTTAGCCCACCATTTTTAAACACTGGGGGACCCCTTTAATCCCTTTTTCTGGCCATTCTGGGTCTCCCCACCCCATGAGCCCCCTTTCCCTGACATCGGGGACCCCTGGACCCCCGTTTCCTGGGCACAGGGTCCCCCTGGACCTCCCATCCCACTTCTCCAAGCCCCTACTCCCCCCTTTCCTTGTTCCTGTGACCCTCTGAAAACCCCCTTCCCAGCACTGTGTCCGCCCTGCACCTACAAGGTTCAGCCCCAAAGCACCAAGAACCAGCCCAAAAAAACCCTTCTCTCTCGTCTCTCCACTCTGGGGGTTGGGGAGTCTCCTCTCCCTGGCTTGCTGGGGCTACCACATATAGTGAGGGTCCCTCCTCTATGGGGTCCCCACTCTCTCCAGGCTCTGGGGGGTACCCCCTTTGCAGTCTCCCCACTTTGGGGTTCTGGGGTCCCCCATCTCTGGAGCCCCCCATTTTAGGGATGCTGGGGGAATTTGGGGCCCCAGGGGTCCTTTCTCCCCTCTCTGCTTGGGGTGGTGGTTCCCAAGGCCTCCCCTCTCCAGGATGGGGGTGGGGGGGGTGTGGGTGAGTCCCAAGGATGCCCCCTCTCCAGGCTCTCCATTTTGGGGTCCCAGGTGGTCCCCGAGTACCCTGAGCAGAGAGTTAGGGGAGAAGGGAACCCCTGGGACCTTTGGTATTCCTAACAGGGACCATGGAGAGGGAGGAATCCCAGAACCCCAAAGGGGTCAGATCACAGAGTGGGGGACCCCTGGCATTCCCAGGATCTCCAGCAGCCTGGAAAAGGCAGAAGCCCAGAGAGGGGCCCCCAAAACACAAGGCACCCCCAACAGTCCGGACAGGGGGGACCCCCAGAGCCCCAAAGTGGAGAGACTCCAGAGAGCAAATTTCTTTCACCTTAATTTTTATATTTTGGAGGGGTTTTTTTCTGAATCTTGATGGTTTGGGGTTTTAGGGGATTTTTGACAGATGGGATGATCCAAGGATTTTCCAGCATCCAGGGATGCTACCCAAGCAAAGCCCCCTTTGCGGATGACTCCCTTTTTTCCCCTACATTGTGGTTGCCCCTCACTTGCTCACACCATTCCCTTTTCACAAAATCATAGAATGGATTGGGTTGGAAAAGACCTCCAAGATCATCAAGTCCAACCCTTGGTCCAACTCCAGTCCCTTTACCAGATCATGGCACTCAGTGCCACGGCCAAGCTCAGCTGAAAAACCTACAGGAATGGGGAATCCACCCCCTCTCTGGGCAGCCCATTCCAATGCCTGAGCACTCTCTCTGCAAAGAATTTTTTTTTATCTCCAACTTCAATTTCCCCTGGCAGAGCTTAAGCCCATCGTGCCCCCTTGTCCTATTGCTGAGTGCCTGGGAGAAGAGACCAACCCCCACCTGGGCAGAACTTCCCTTCAGGCAGTTCCAGACAGTGCTGAGGTCACCTCTGAGCCTCCTCTTCTCCAGGCTGAACACCCCCAGCTCCCTCAGCCTCTCCCCACAGCACTTGTGCTCCAGTCCCTTCTCCAGCCTCGTTGCTCTTCTCTGGACCCGCTCCAGCCCCTCAATGTCCTTCCTGAGCTGAGGGGCCCAGAACTGAACACAACACTCAAGGTGTGGCCTCCCCAAGGCAGAGTCCAGGGGAAGGGTCACGGCCCTGGCCCTGCTGGCCACGCTAGTTTGGATCCAGGACAGGATCCCATTGGCCTTCTTGGCCACCTGGGCACACTGGTGGCTCATGTTGAGCTTCCTGTCCCTCAGTCCCCCCAGGTCCCTTCCTGCCTGGCTGCTCTCCAGCCACTCTGTGCCCAGCCTGGAGCACTGCAGGGGGTTGGGGTGGCCAAAGAGCAGGACCTGCACTTGGCCTTGTTGAACTCCATCCCATTGCAATCAGCCCATCCCTCAAGTCTCTCCAGATCCCTCTGCAGAGCCCTCCTGCCTTCCAGCAGGTCGACACTCCCTCCCAACTTGGTGTCATCAGCAAATTTGCTGATGATGGACTCAATCCCCTCATCTAAATCATCAATAAAGATGTCAAACAGGACTGGACCCAACACAGACCCCTGGGGACACCACTGGTGACCCCCCAGCTGGACACAGCCCCGTTCACCGGCACTCTCTGGGCCCGACCCTCCAGCCAGCTCCTGACCCAGCAGAGGGTACACCTGTCCAGGCCATGGGCTACCAGCTTTTCCAGGAGTGTATTATGGGGAACAGTGTCAAAGGCCTTGCTGAAGTTCAGACAGACACATCCACAGCCTTCCCCTCATCCACCAGGTGGGTCACCTGATCGTAGAAAGAGATCAGGTTGGTCAGACAGGACCTGCCCCTCCTAAACCCCTGCTGGCTGGGTCTAATCCCTTGTCCACCCTGAAGGTGCTGTGTGATTGCACTCAGGATGAACTGCTCCATAACCCTGCCAGGCACGGAGGTCAGGCTGACAGGCCTGGAGTTGCCAGGGTCCTGCTTGCAGCCCTTTTTGTGGATTGGGGCGACATTTGCCAACCTCCAATCATCTGGGACCTCCCCAGAGAGCCAGGACTGTTGGAAGATGATGGAGAGCGGCTTGGCAAGCTCTTCTGCCAGCTCCTTCATCACCCTGGGATGGATCCCATCTGGTCCCATAGACTTGTTAGGATCCAGCTGCTCAGTAAGTCAGTCACTATTTCCTCCTGGAATACAGGGGGGCTATTAAGCTCCCTCTCCCTGTCCACCAGCTCCAGAGGCCAGTTGTCTTGAGGGCCACCTGTCTTACTGGTGAAAAGTGAGGCAAAGTAGGTGTTAAGTACCTCAGCCTTCTCCTCGTCTTCCTTAACTATATTTCCCTCCAAGTCCAACAGAGAATGGACGTTTTCCTTGCCCCTCCTTTTGTTATTAATGTATTTATAAAAGGACTTTTTGTTATCCTTAACTGAAATAGCCAAATTTACTTCAAATTCCACTTTTCTTTCCCTAATTTTTTTCCTGCATGACCCAGCTCTATCTGTAAATTCTTCATGAGTAGCCAGCCCTTTTTTCCATAGTCTGTAAACTTTCTTTTTATCCCTGATTTCCTGCAGAATCTCCCTATTTAACCAAGCTGGCCGTCTTCCCCTTCGGCTGGCCTTTAGGCACACTGGGACAGCCTGTTCCTGGGCACTCAAAATTTCCTGCTTGAAGCACATCCATCCCTCCTGGACCCCCTTGCCTTTAAGGGTTGTTTCCCAGGGTATGCTCTGAATCAGTCTTTTGAATAGGCCAAAATCTGCTCTCCGGAAGTCCAAAGTAGAGGTTTTAATGGTGGCCCTCCTTACATCCCTGAGGACTGAAAATTCTATTATTTCATGGTCACTGTGCCCCAGGTGGTCTCCAACCACTACATCATCCACCAGCCCCTCTCTGTTTGTAAACAGCAGGTCTAGCAGGGCCTTCCCCCTGGTAGGCTCATTTACCAGTTGATGAAGGAAATTGTCCTCTATACACTCCAGGAACCTCCTTGACTGCCCCTTCTCTGCAGTATGAAGCTCCCAGCAGATATCTGGCAGGTTAAAGTCACCCACAAGAACAAGGGCTGGAGATTTTGAGACATCTGCCAGCTGCTTGTAGAACAATTCATCCCCTTCACCATCCTGGTTGGGTGGTCTGTAACAGACACCCACAAGGGTGTCAGCCTTGTTGGCCTTGCCCTGATTCTGGCCCACAGGCACTCAGCCTTGTCACTGCTGACCTCAACTTCAACAGAGTCAAGAGACTCTCTAACATATAAAGCCACCCCTCCACCTCTCCTTCCCTGCCTGTCTTTTCTGAAGAGCTTGTAGCCCCCCATAGCAGCACTCCAGCCATGTGAGTCATCCCACCACGTTTCTGTGACAGCAACTACGTCACAGTTTTCCTGTTGCACTGTGGCTTCCAGCTCCTCTTGTTTGTTTCCCATACTGTGCATTGGTGTACATGCACTTCAGCTGGGCCATTGATTTCATTCTCAACTCAGGCTCTATGCCCTTAGGCCTATCTCTGGAGAGCCCAGTTGCCGTCCCTTCCCCCTTCAAACCTGGTTTAAAGCCCTCCTAACCAGCCCTGCCAACTTATGGGCTACAGTCCTCTTGCTCTCCCTAGAAGGATGAAGCCCATCTGCTTTGAGGAGACTGGGCAACGTGGAGTTTGCCCCATGGTCAAAACCCCCAAAATTTTGACGGTGGCACCAGTCCTTTAGCCACCTGTTGATGAGATGAGCTTTTCTGCTCCTCTCATTGTTTAACTCCTCATCCATCCCAGACAGCACAGGAACTGAGGCAAACATCACCTCTGCTCCTGTCCCATGAACTGACCAAGACAGTGCTTTAAAGTCTTTTTTAATCATCCTGGCACTTCCTTCATTAAGGTCCTTGCTGCCAGCTTGGACTACTAATAGGGGATGACAGTCTGAGGGCTGAATTAGCTCAGGAAGTCTCCTGCTAATATCCCTCACCCTGGCCCCGGGAAGGCAGCAAACCTCCCTGTGGGATGGATCTGGGTGACATACAGGGCCCTGTGTTCCCCTCAGAAGGGAGTCACCAACTACAACCACCCTTCCTTTTTTCCTTACAGCTGCAGTTGTAATCCCTCTTGTAGATGGTGTCGAGCCAGGAGGCTCTCCAGGCAAATCTTGGCTGTTCTCTGCCTGACTTTCTGAGTCCAGGGCCTCGTCACTATTCTTTAAGGGCACCCAGGGTGGTGATGGGATTAGGGAGAGGGTTCTTTTACCTCTCCAATCAAGGACCTGTTTCCATTCCCCCCCAGTCAATTTGGTCTGCTCCATCTGCCTTATGCCAGGAGGGGCAGGGCTTTGCTACCTCTGGTTGGACTCCCTTAGGGGTCAAAAGGGTTTGACTCCACCAGTCAGTTTCCTTTTCCCTCTCCCCAATGCACCTTAGTCTCTCTACCTCTCCCTTAAGCTCTGCCACCAGGTACAGCAAGTCATTGACCTGCTCACATCGTACAGAGGTGCCTTCCATGCCATTCTCTGGTACCAATGCCAGGCTCAGACACTCTCCACAGCCAGAGGCCTGGGTGGCTGCATCCATCTTGGAGGGTCATCCCCAATTTCCCCCTTTCAGCTTCCAGAAAAAAACCCCCAATAAATAAATCCCATTTTCCTGCTTTTTAGGGCTGCCCACGTCTCACTCAGCTTCAGTTCTCTGTTTCAGCTGTCACTTCCAGACCCCAGTTTGAGAGACCCAGGGTGGTCTGGGGTGGTCTGGGGTTAGTTTGGAGGTTCTGGGGTGGTTTGGGGAGTGGTGGGTCTGGGGGACGTTTGGGGGTCTTGGCATGGTTTGGAGGGACTGGGAGAGAGTTTAGGGGAGTCTTGTGGTGGTTTGGGGGTCCAGGAGTGGTTTGGGGGAGCTGGAAGAGGGTTTGGGGGGAGGTTCAGGGAATTTGGGCAGGTCTGGGCGTTCTAGAAGGTGGTTTTGGCAGGTCTTGCGTTGTTTCGGGGGTCTGGGAGGGAATTTAGGGCAGTTTAGAGGTCCTGGGCAGTTCAGACGGTCTGGGAGAGGTTTGGGGGTCTGGCTGGGGGTTTAGGGGGTCTCTGGGGTGTTTGGGGGGGGGGGGGGGGGGGGGGTTGGGGGGGGCGGGGGGGAACGGGGGGGGGTTGGGGGGGGCCCGGGGGGGGGGGAAGAGCTTACCCGGCTTCTTCACCGTCACGGCCAACACGGCGCCGGGGGGTCCCGGGGATCTGTGGGGGGTGGGCGGGTCATGAGAGACGAACAAAACCCGCCATGAGTCGCCGAAACTCTACAAAATCCGCCGCCATTTCCTCACCGCTCCCTCAGCGCCGTCGCGTCCCGCCCTCCGTCTCTGCCGCCTCTCATTGGTCCCCGCGCCCGCCCGTCGCCGCCCTGAGCCAATCAGCGTCCAGGAGCCCGGCGGTGGGGGCGGGGCTTGGAGGTCCGCGCCATTTTGCGCTGTTACTGGACTACAACTCCCGTCATGCCCGGGCCGGCCCTGGCGCTGGGTCGGGCCCCGCGGGCTCCGCTGCTGCTGCCGAGGGAGCTGCGAGCGGGGCCGGGCTCGGCGCTCCGATGGTGAGGGAGGGGCTGCGGGGGGCACAGAGGAGGCCGGGGGGGTCCCTGCGAGCCCGGGGGGAGCAGCGAGTGCCCTGCGGAGCCGCCGAGATGCTGCCCGGGCTCTGCGAGCAGATGGATCCGGGGCCGGCTGAGGAGGGAGCTGCGGGACAGCTCGGGGGGGCGGGGGCCCTGCCTGGGGACGGCACCCACGAAAGCCCCTCTCCCTCCCTCTGCGAGCGGGCAGGGCAGGGCCTCTGCTCCAGGGAAAGGCTCCTTCTCTCTCCCAGCACAAGAGGTTCAAGAAAAGCAGCCCCAGCGCAGCCCCAGCTGTGGGTGCTGAGCAGCAGGTGCAGCTCCAAAGCTGTTCCTGGGCTGGGAAGCAGGAGGGGGATGCAGATGCTTCCTGTGCCCTCTGCCCAGTGCAGAGGGAGGGGCAGAGCTGGGGAGGGCAGAGGTGGTGCTGGGGCCGGGGCTCTGTCCCTGCAGCAGGGCGGGGACAGCCCTGGCTGTGCTCAGGGGGGCTTTGCTCACCTGGGGCTGCATCCAGGGCTCTCAGGGACCCCTAACCCTGACCCCCCAAAGGTGCTGCTGCAGCAGCCCTGGAGGCAGCTGTGGGACACACCCCATGGGGCTGGGGGAGGGAAGAAACCTCTGGGAAGGGGATGCGGGAGGGTGTCAGGGGATTTTGCTCCCTGTTCCTCAGGTGCTTGAGGACACCAGAGAGCAGAGCCAGGAAAGGGCCTCGTTCATTTGTGCAGGTGGTTGTTGGACAGGAATGGCAGCGCTGGTTCCCACATCCCCTTACTCAGCTCCCACATCCACCCCCTTTGGGTCCCACATCCACCCCCTTTGGGTCCCACATCCACCCCCTTTGGCTCCCACATCCATTCCCTTTGGCTCCCACATCCCCCCTGAGTGTCTGTCCCGGCCCCATTTTCTCCGGGCTCCGTGTGACCCTGAGCTCTCCCTGGGCTGTCACACCCTGTCCCTGCCTTGAGGGGACCCCGGGGGGTGGGTGATCCGGCAGGGGGGCACAGGATCCTCCACAGCTCCCAGAGATGCCATTCAGGCTGGGACAAGCGGGCTGTCCCCTCTGTGCTCCACACCAGGACACTGCAGAGGGGGGGAGGCCGAGCCCCGTCAGGGACATCAGGGATGGGGGCAAAGGGGCACCATCCCCCAAAAGCCCCTGGGGCAACTCCCGGCCCAGCATGAGGGAGAGCACCAGGGTGGCTGTCAGTGCCCCAAGGGGACAGTGGGGACAGCGGGTGTGTGTGTGTGGGGGCTGTGGTGAGGACCCCTCGGGCTCTGGAATGCCAGATCCCGTGTTCAAGGAAGGGGCATGGAAAAAGGGGAACTCCAGGTACCCATCACTCCCCACCCCCAGAGCCTGAGGCAGGGTGTCCTGAGGCAAAGCTCCCTGGTGAGACCCCCCAAGTCCCTGCAGCCCCCCTGGCAGGGGCAGGAGGAGCTGAGTGTCCCCCCCAGAAAATCTCTCCTCTGTCCTTTGGGGGTCCCAGCATGGGGGGTGGGACAGCAGCCAATCAGAGTCTCAAGAAAAGCCCCCCCAGCTCCTTCTCCCTCAGTCTGGGCCTCAGTTTGCCCACCCCGAGCAGCCCTTGGGGACCCGAGGGGTGGCATCACCCCACCCCCATCAGCACCCCCTCGAGTTCCTCTCCCCCACCAATCTGGGGGGCCCAGCGGACACGACCCCCAGTCCCTGCACCCCGGGGATGGGGCATGGGGGGGTTGTATCCACAGGAAGAAAAACCAGGGATAAGGACAAGGAGTTGCAGCACGAGGTACTGAGAGGAGAAAAGTATTTCTCACTTCCCAAAATGGTGAAATAAAAGATCAGAGTGTTGATCCGGACCTCTGAGACGAGACTCAATAAAATATAATTGAAAGATTCATAAAATGTTGGAACCAAACAATGAAGTGTCAGATCTATTTAAAAAAATACACAAGTAGAGTGTTGTGGAACTGGCATGGGCTCAGTGGAAGCCCTGGGGACTCCTTTCTCCTGCCCCCTAATTAGGGGCACTTTATTAAGTTAATTAACCACTGAATCATTACTCTCTCTGTTCCACTGCCAGGCACAGGCCAGCACGGGCTCCACAGGCTGCAGGGCTGCTGCGTCCTGCCAGGACTCAGGGCATTGGTTTTATTTGCCCCAAAAAGGGAAAACGGCCCCAAATCCCTTTGGCCGAGCGGAGGAGGGGACAGATTTGTGGCAGAAAACTCCAAAAATGTGTTTTGGGCAGCTTAGGAATAACAAACGAAAGAGAACCGAGGTGAGGCCCCCCCAGCAGCTCCCGTGCCGTCCCCACTCGAAGTCCTCCTGGGACACTCGGGGATGGCTGGGCAGACTGGGAGCACTGGGAAGGGCCCGGCTCGGCTCCGGCTCCGGGCGGGAACGAGGAGGGGAAGGAGAAGGAGGAGGAGGAGAAGGGGAAGGGCCCTGGGGGAGCCGCCCCGAGGGGTCCCCGCCGGGCCGTGGCACTGAAGGGGCCGCCCCGCGGGACGGTCGGGAGGGGATGGAATGAAATACAGAGAGCAGAGGAAAATACAATCAAAGAGCCGCCCCGGGGGGTCTCCGCCGCCCGCGCCTGGAAGAGCTGCCTGAGGGACGGGCGGGTGGGAATGGAATAAACTACAGACAACAGAGTACAATAAATAGAACAAAAAGCTGCACCGAGGGGTCCCCCCCCCGTGTCACTGAAGAGCCGCCCCGCGGGACGAGCGAAGTGCGAATACAAAGCAGAGAATGAAGGAAATGGAACAGAGGTCGGCACTGAGGGGTCCCGGCCGGCACTGACGAGCCGCCCCGCGGGACGGGCCCTGTCGGGAGTCACCGGAGATGGGGGCCAGGTCTGAATAGAATAAAATGCAGAGGATAAAAAATAGTAAAACAAAAGAGCCGCTCCGGGGGAGTCTCCGCCGTCCGATAACTAAAAGAACTGCACGGCGGGACGAGCGAGGAGCAGCGGTGGAGAAACAGTCGCCCCGGGTGGGGCGAGAGAATAAAATGGAATGGAGTAAAATACAGAGGGTAGAATCAAATACACTAAAAGAGCCTTCCCGAGTCACCGAAAGAGCTGCCCCGAGGGACCCGCTGTCGGGTTTTGTCAAAGGGGTGCACCAAGGGGAGGGCGAGGTGTGACTGGAATTAAGCACAGAGAATAAAATAAATAGACTAAAAAGCCGCGCTCGGGGGGTCCCCGCCGCCCCGGATCTAAAAGAGCTGCCCCGAGGGAGCGGGGAGTGTGAGGGGCTGGTGACCGGCACGGAGGGGTCCCGGCCGTCCCGTGTCACTGAAGGAGCAGCACAGCGGGACAGGCGAGCTGTGAATACAATCAATTACAGAGAATAAAACAAATCGACTAAAAACCTGCGCCGAGCGGTCTCCGCTCCGTATCTAAAAAGAGCTGTCCCGAGGGAGCGGCGGGGATGGCACCGTGGAGGTAGGACGGTGTTCGGTGTCCCCGAAAAAGCCGCATCACTGGGCGGGGACAGAAGGGCGGCACCGAGGGACGGGAAGTGTGAACGGAATACAAAACATTGAATAAAATACAATAAAAGAATCGCACCGGGGAGTCTCCGCTGCCCCGTGTCACTGAAGGATCTGCATTGCCGAACCTACGAGGTGAAATTAGAATAAAATACAGCGCAAAAATATACGGAATAAAATATATGCGACCAGGGGTTTGTGCCGCCGGGTAGATAAAAGAGCTGCCCCGAGCGATCAGCGGGGCGGCCCCGGGGGGTGTGAGGGGGCGATGAGCGGCACCGAGGGGTCCCCGCCGGCCCGTGACACCCAAAGAGCCGCCCCGAGAGAGCGGCCGGGGCCGAGCGGCGGCAGAGCCGGAGCCGGGAAGCGGCTGGAGCGGCGGAGACGAGCGGGGTGTTCCCAGCCGGCTCCGCTCAGCCCGAGGGCACCGGGAGGGCATCGGGGGGTTGTTCCCAGCCGGCTCCGCTCAGCCCGAGGGCACCGCGCTGGGGCCGCCCCGCAGTTCCCAACCAGCTCCCCCCGCACGGCCCGGGCCCCGCCGAGCCGAGACACGCCGGGAAATCGCCTCGATGCACTAAAACCCTTTTTATAAACTGTTTATCCCGTGACCTGCCCGGCCGAGCAGCCGCATCTCAGTGCCACAGCCCGGGCGGCGATTGGAGCAGCGGGGGAACCGCTGGCGGCAAATTCGGGGCACAACAGCGGGTTTGGATCAGCTTGGGCAGATTCGAGCTGGGAGGGAAGCGCGGACAGAGACCCCTGTATCCTTGAGCCTGCTTCAAGAAGAGCAGTAAACAACAGAAAGAATGCAGCAGCCGTTGGGAAAAGCAGGTAAACACATTGATACAGAAGGACTTAGTTTAGAGAAAAGCACCAATCAAGTTGTGTGGTAAAGCAAGCACACCCAAGCCATTGACCAATAATATTCCTGTACTATTTGTGGACTCAGAAAGTGCGCGGTATGTGTGTGTGTAATATATACAAAAAATCAGAGCACTGACTATACTTCTATGAAGGACACGGCTTTGACTCTGCGCCGAAACCTGGGGAGCTCAAAATATCGACATTTTTTTACTTTAATTGGTGGAGAATGCAGACAAAGAAGTGCCAATAAATTATCCACACAGGTCGATATCGGAGACTGGATGAGGGAGCTGTGATCGGCGGCTACGCTAGTCGTGGAAGCTGGAGAGGCAGGATAGGAGAGGCTGCCAGCAGAACAAGTGAAAGGTCTGTGGTAAGCAAAAGTGGGAGTCGCTCTCCCCCTCCTATCAAACATCTTGGCTTATTGAAAAAATGAGTGCCGAGACAGCTGCTGCGAAACGGCTTTTGCTGGGCATACTGGCTAAGCAGAGTGAGGCAGTCAGCAAAAATTCTTTAAAAAGCTCATTGTATGGGCTAAAGAGCAAGGCTTTTTCCAAATCCCGCCCATGTTATTTTTGTGGGAAGCCATGAGAAAAAAATTCTGGTATGAACTCAGAAATAAGAGGAAACTTGCAAGGGTCGCGTGGCGGAACGCAGAAACCAAAGGGACTGCCGCGGTTTTTCCGTACTAGCCGTGATCGGCTCCTGCTCCCACCGCCGCAGCCCCCGCTGCAGCCACCCTGGGGGGGACGCCTTTAGCAGTCGCGCACAGCCGCTGGCTTTCCCCTCGCTCCTGCCGCTGGTTCTCACCGGCCCGGAGCTGGCGTTGCGGGTCTGGCTCCCGTCTCTGTGGGAAGCTGCTGCCGCCCCTTTGCCCCCTCAGCCCTGGCCACCACCGCTGCGGCTCCAGCTCTCGCCGCTTTTGGGGACTTCTGCCCAACCGCCCCACGCTGCTCCCGCCTGCTGCTGTTTTTTGGGGTTTTTTTCTTCTGCTGCCTTGGGATCGCTGCTTTTCCCCTCCCGCCACCCTTCGCTGCATTGCACACAATCCCAGAGTCGGCGCAAGAAAGAAAGACAGCACAGAACAGGACATGAGACATGAATCTGTACTTGCAAAGGACTGTATAGGCCCGATCGCACCGCGTTCTGTATCGTCTCCGAGCTCCACACGTTCTCTTCAGCCTGCAAAACGCCGTGAGTTGCCAAAAACTGCTCTCTTAACTCTGTTTTGCTTCGTTTTCATCTGTGGAAGCTGCAAAACCTTGTTTCCAGTTGTATTCCAGCTTTCTGATGCGAGAGAATTTTTCCTGCGTAGTTTGAAAATGGCGCTTCCTGCTCCGAGATGGGAGGGGCCGGGCCCCCTCCGATGGGGGGGGGGGTGAGCGCCCTCCTGTGCATCACCGAGCTCTCTGTCATGCACAAGTCTCGCAAGGCGTTGTGGGTTTGGTAGTTGGACAGGCAAAGCTTTGCATTACATCATCAGCTCCTTGCAACGGCTTATGGGAAATGCAGTCTCGTAAAGAGCTCCAGCATGCACGTAACAAACGCGGGCTGTGTCAGCGTAAGAGAAAACAAGCAGCCTAAACAGACCTTAACACCCATCAGCAGAGTTTGCCTTCGAAACAGCGGAACACAAGCACCTGACGCCCTGCGATCACCGTTCTGCAATACAGCATGCAAAACAACATGCAGCATCTTTCTCCAGCAATTCAGCCAGCAACACAAAAGCCTAAGAAAAATCTGTTAAACTGATTCCCTTGTTAATTCAGCATTTATTAAATGGTTATAAAGTGTTGTAAGCATTTAATAATCTAGGAAAGAGTTTCTATTTTGTCTCTACAGGTTAAAGTCAGCGATGGATAAGAGCAACAAGGTTCCTCTGACTGAATCAAGATCAGATGACAGACCTTTAAAGTGACTAATTAGAGCTTTAAATCTGATCCCTCAGATTCAGGATTCATAACACCTGGTAGTGCTTGATGTGTTTCCATCTGTTGGTTTTGAACATTTTCAAGAAAAAATAGCTCCTTTTAAAGTGCAGAAGTAAATTAAAACAAATAATGGTTTTAGTTATAAAGCATTCAATTGGTTGAAATATGTTCTTTTGAATGCAAAAATGCATATTTGCCACAAGTAGCACTATAATTGCAAGACTTAAAAGTATTAAAAATCTGTTTTTATGAATGTAAAACTCAATGCAACATAACCAGTTTATAGTAATAATGTTGTGTAATATTGTTATATTTCTGTTAAAGTTTTTAAGTTTTTCTTGTTGCATCAATGACAATGCCGGCAAAAATATTTTTTCATTTGTTATAGATAATAATGTTAAGCAAATAAAATAATGTTTTTTTCTTTTATTAAAAGAATTAATTTGTTAAGCTAATAAAATAATATTTTTAATTTGTTAAAAAGCTAAGATGTTAAGCAAAATAAGTTAAAAGTTAAAATGTCAATTAAGTTAGCAAAGTAATGATAATTTAGTAAAAGTTTAAATCATTAAAATAAAATTACATTTATAGCTTTAACTGTGTTGTTAACTGGTACTTTTCCTATTTAAGGTTAAGCTTGCTGCATTGCAAATAGAGCAGCATTTAAGTTACTGGTTCTAAAAATAAAAAGGGGGAGAAAAGTGACAGTAAAAGTGAATGACAGAGTGAATAATAGAGCAAATGATAAATAAAAATAGCTAAACAAATTCCTTCAAAAGGGACTATAGATGGATTATAACTAAAAAGTTTTTATCTATGGTGAAAACTAAATTGAAGATTTTTTGTAATTGTGACAATTGTGCTGTAGTTAACACCAAGTGCAACTGGTCTTCTGCAAGGGCCCTGGAGAAAGCTGTTGTTGCTATATTTTATGGCACAATTACAAAAAGGGAAAATTGTCAGAATGACTGTGTGTGTGTGTGTGTGTGTGTGTGTGTGTGTGTGTGTGTGTGTGTTCTCTGATGTTTGTGTTGACTGATGAATGCGTCTTTAAAGACCAAAAAACTACCTGCAAAATGTAAATGCCTTGTCTTACTATTGATGTAAAAACCATTAGGCATGCATTATTGCAAATTAGAGTTGCTTTTGATTTTCTTTGCTTTCAGCACAGCTTTTAACTCAAGTCCTTAGTTTTGAAAAATTGAATAGATGTGCTGCATGAATTTGTCAAATCATTCAGTGTCTTTTTGTGCACATTTAAGATGGCTAAAATACAAACAACTGCAAGAAAGTTTTTAGCAATTAACAGTTTCAACTTCTCCCTTCAGTAATTGGTTTAAGTCATTGTGTATTAACAAGTAGCTACAAAAGTTATTTAAGCAAAGTGTTGTGTGTTTAACTACTATTTTAATCTGCTTTCTTGTGCTTAGCTGTGCCTTAGGTTGTCAGTCAATCAGGCCTGGGCTGTGCAAAAAGAAAAAAGGGCAATTGTAGGGAGAAATTTGAACTTGGAAGCCTATGTGCACAACCCAGCCCATGGAAAGAGAAACGAGGCCCCTGTATCCCTGAGCCTGCTTCAAGAAGAGCAGTAAACAATAGATAGAATGCAGCAGCCGTTGGGAGAAGCAGGTAAACACACTGATACAGAAGGGCATAGTTTTGAGAAAAGTACCAATCCAGCTGGTAGCACACCCAAGCCATTGACCAATGATATTCCTGTACTATTCGTGGACTCAGAAAGTGCGCGATATGTGTGTGTGTAATGTAAACAAAAAACTAGAGCACTGACTATACTTCTATGGAGGTCACGTCTTTGACTCTGCGCCGAAACCTGGGGAGCTCAAAATACCGACATTTTTTTACTTTAGTGATTCCTGCTGGGATGAGAGTGGGGGACAGTCACCATGTCCCTGTCCCTATCCCACAGGATGGATCCAGCTGCGGAGCCCACGGAGAGCAAGAGCTCCTCTGGAATCCACCATCATCTTGCTCCATCCATCCCACCCAATCCCATTCTGGAATCCACCTCAATCCCACTCCATCCATCCAGACTGATCCTGCTCCATAATCCAGCCCCAATCCCACTCCAGAATTCTTTCTGATCCCACTCTGGAATCCTGCCCTGATCTGGAATCCCATCCCAATCCTGCTCCATCCACTATGCTCCGATTCCCCTCTGGAATCCCACCTGGATCCCGCTCCGTACCTCCAGGGGAGCCATCGGTTTATGCGTCTACTCCTGTGGAAAGAGAAGATGCTTGAGATTCTGGCCTGGATCACATACCGGGATCCATCCCAAGATCCATCATGGGATCCACATGGAGAGGATCTGGATCCAGATCCAGACACGCTGCTGGTACTCACTGATAGGCATTGTGTTTTATCCATTCCTCTCCCTCTTCCCTATGGAAATAAAGCAGGATCAGCAAGTGTGGCACAGGATCCCTGGAATGCTGTCGGGTGGATCTGTGCCCCTTCCCGACCTCCATCCTGTGAGTTACCAGATTGGAGCTTCCAGACACTGAATCTGATGAGGCTGATGATGATGATGGCAGCGATGACGGACAGGGCGACCACCATTAGGGTGGAATTCCAGTTGGATTCTGGCTCTGGGAAGGACGGGAGTGTGAGGAGGGGGAGGGGAACCCCCATCTCACTGCTCCACATTCCCAAATTCCTCATTCCCAAATGTCCAGTTCCCACATTTCACATTCCCAGCCTCACCCCAGGCGAAGATCCCGGGCTCCGGCATCCCGGCGTGCTCCACCCGGCACCGGTACTGCTCCCGCTCCCCTGGCAGCGCCTCGATCCTGGCCCAGTTGTGGAAGGTGCCGTCGCTGTTGGGAACGATCCCGCCCCACTCAGTCTCCTGATCCCGGATTTCATCTCCCTTCATCCAGCTGATCCCAATGATCCCGGGGTAGAATCTGTACGCGTGGCAGGACAACGTCAGGATCCCATGTTCCTCTTTGCCGGAGACATGGACATCAGGGGGCTCTGGAATGGGATAATGGTGACATCCAACCATGGAATTCCCACCAGGATGGGGTGGCAATGAGATCTGCCTGTGGAATTCCCATGGAAATGCGATGAGGCTGAGATCCATCCATGGAATTCCCATGCAAATTACAGCATTCCCAAGTCCTTCATTCCCAAATCCCACATTTCGATGGGAATTCCATCCCCACCTTTGTCTTCCAGCGCCTTCCACCCGTATCCGACATATTTCTGGAGCCATTCTGGGCAGGTGTGCCCCAGGTAATTTGTCCACTGCTCTGCCACGATCCCTTCAGTTTCCCATTTCCTCTTGGTGACCTGGGCAGTGCCGTCGGCCGCCACGAAGCTCTTGGATCCCAGCTCGAAGGACATGAAATCCCGCCCGTCATAGCCATCCTGGTAGAATCCACGGACGGTCCCATCAGACAGGAGGTCACAGCCATAAACCCGCTGCACTGTGTGGAGACCTGGAGGGAAAACGGACCCAAAGAGACCCCTGGAATTGTGTCCCAGTCCCACAGAGCCCCATCCAGAGTGTAATGGAGACCCACAGAGCCTCATCCCAGCCCCTTGGATCCCAATGGATCCCCACCTAGCCCCACAGATACACTCCAGTCCCACAGGTCCCACCCCAGCCCCACAGATCCCATCCCAGACCCATAGATGCCCCCTAGACCCACAGCTCTCATCCCAGTCCCACAGATCACTCCCAGTCCCACAGGTCCCCCAAGCTCCACAGATTAATCCCAGTCCAACAGATCCACATCCCAGCCCCAGAGAGGCATCCCAGCCCCACAGATCTCCCACAGCCCCAAAGATTCCCCCTCCAGCCCACAGATCTCTCATAGCATCATGGATCGCAACCCAGCCCCACAGATGCACATCAGCCCCATAGATCCCTTCTCAGTCTCACAGATCCCATTGCAGACCCACAGACCCCCCCCCCCAGACCCACAAATCCTCCTAAGCCCCAAAGATCTCCCTCCAGCCCACAGATCTGTAACACAATGGATCACATCTCAGCCCCAAAAATGTCTGCCAGCCCCACAAATCCCATCCCAGTAGCCCAGATCCCCTCCCAGCTCTACAGATGTGCCTTAGACCCACAGATCCCATCCCAGCCCTGCAGATCCCCTCTAGTCCCACAGATCCCAGTCCAGCCCCACAGATCCCCCCAGACCCACAGATCTCCCTCCAGCCCACAGATCTCTCACAGCACCACAGATCCCATACCAGCCCCACAGATTCACCTCAGCCCCACAGATCACATCCCAGCCCCACAGATCCCCCATTCCCAGCTGCCCCCACTCACCCCCGCTCTGGTTGTACCGGCCCCGCGCTGTATCCAGGTTGTTGGCAAACACGTGCCGGTTTCTCTTGTTGATCTTGGTCTCTCTGTCCCAATATCCTGGCTCGGCTCTGTTCTCCATCCATGGCGTCAGTGCCTTCGCCCGGCCCTGCTAGCTGTCGTAGCGCACAAAGGGGATCCCATCCAGGAACCCCGTGGACATGAACTGGGGGACCCCGGGGCTGGGCTCCGACACCGCCACATCCAGGTACCACAGGGAGTGGAGAACTGGGGGGACAAAGTAATTTGGGGGTCTGAGGGGTCAAGGGTCAAAGAAAAGGGGGAACTGGGAGAGCTGGGAAAGGCAGGAAGGGACTTTGGGATCCCAGGGAAGTTGGTGCAGGAAGTGTTGGTGCCGGGGTAGGGGGTGCAAGGGGGTCCCACTGCACAGGACTGGGGGCTCAGGGGGGTCTCAGAGTCAAGGAAAAGGAGGGTACAGGGATTGGGAGAGGTGGGATGGTAAGTCCAAGAGGTTCCTGTGTCCAGGAAAGGGGGATCCAGGGGCCCTCAGGGTCAGGGAAAAGGGATCACAGGGTGGGGAGACCCAGAATGGTTGAGAATGGGGGTGCAAGGGGGTATTGGTGCCGGATAAGGGGGTGCAGGGGAGTCCCTGTGTATGGAAATGGAAACTCAGGGTGGTCTTGCTGCCACATAAGGGGGTGTAGAAAGGTGCCCGTGCCCAGGAATGGGGGTACAGGGGGGTTCCAGTGCCCCGTAAGTATGTGCAGGGGGTCCCAGTCCCAAACAAATTAGTTTAGGGGGGTCTGGGTGCTGAATAAGAGATGTAGGAGGGTCCCCATGCCCAGGAATGGAGGTTCAGGGGGGTCCCAGTTTCAAGGAAAGGGGAGTGAGGACACGGGGAGATGTGTGATGGAGGTTCAGGAGTCCCTGTGCCCTGGAAAGGGCAGTCCAGGTGTCCCCCAGTGTTGAGTAAAGTGGGGTCTGAAGGCTGGGAAAGACGGGAATGGGGGTTCAGGGGGTCCCAGGGTCAAGGAAAAGGGGGGCTGGGAGAGGTGGGACAGCTGGAAAAGGGGGTGCAGGGTGATACTGGTGCAGGATAAGGAAGGTTCAGGGGGGTCCCGGTGCTGAGCAAGGGGGGATCCAAGGGGATCCAAGGGTAAAGGAATGGGGGTTGCAGGCATTGGCAGAGATGGAATGGGAGGTCCAGGAGGTCCCTGTGCCCAGGAAAATGGGGGTCCAGAGGTTCCCAGTTTTGAAAAAATGGAGGTCACGAGAAGGGGAGACCTGGGATGGCTGGGAATGGGGGTCCTGGAGGTCCTTGGTGTAAAGGAAAGGAGGGGCTGGGGGCTGGGAAAGGCTGGAGTTGTGGTCAGGGGGTCTTAGGATCAAGGAAAAGGAGGGTCTGGGAGAGGTGGGATGGCCAGGAAAGGGGGTGCAGGGGGGAATTAGTACAGGACAAAGGGGTGTAGGGGGGTCCTGGTAATGGATGGGGGCATTGCAGAGGGTCCTGGTGCCAGGGAATGGGGGTGCAGGGGGGTCCTCATGACCAGAAATGAGGGCTCAGCAGGGTCCAAGTGCCCAGGAATGGGGGTGCAGGGGGGTCCCAGTGCCCAGGAATTGCAGCCAAGGGGATTCCAATGCCTGGGCCCCCCTGCAGGAACCACAGGGAGTGGAGAACTTGGGGGACTCTGAGATTGGCAGGTTTGGGAGGTCCAAAGGTCAAGGAAGTGGAACTGGGAGAGCTGAAAGAGTCGGGAGGGGTCCAAGGTACAAGGAAAGGGTGGGATGGGACTAGGAAAGGAGAAATAGGGGGCCCAGGGGATCCCTGTGCCCAGGAAAGGGCAGTCCAGGGGTCCCCAGTGTTGAGGAAAGTGGGGTCTGGGAGCTGGGAAGGGCAGGAATGGGGGTCCAGGAGGTCCCAGGGTCAAGGAAAAGGGAGGATCAGGGGGCTGGGAGAGGCAGGATGGCTGGAAAGGGGATTGCAGGGGGGTATTTGTTCAGAATCAAGGGGTTCAGGGGGTCCTGGAGCCGGGGATGGGGTGCAGGGGGGTCCCTGTGTTTGGAAATGGGGGTTCAGGTGGTCCCAGTTCCGGATAAGGGGGTTCAGGGTGTCCCAGTTCCCAGGAATGGGGATCCAAGGAGTCCCAGAGCCAAATAAGGGGGGTGCAGGGTGTTCCAGTGCCCAGGAATGGGGGCTCAAGGGGTTTCCTGTGCCTGGAAATGGGGGTGCAGGGGGGTCCCGGGGCCCAGGAATTGCATCCAAGGGGGTTCCAAAGCCTGGGATCCCCTACAGGAACCACAGGAAGTGGAGAACTGGGGGGACCCTGAGATGAGCAGGTTTGGGAAGTCAAAGGATCAAGGAAGTGGAACTGGGAGAGGTGAAAGAGTTGGGAGGGGTCCAAGATACAAGGAAAGGGGGAGATGGGACTGGGAAAGGAGGATAGGGGGCCCGGGGGGCCCCTGTGCCCAGGAAAGGGCAGTCCAGGGGTCCCCAGTGTTGAGGAAAGTGGGGTCTGGGAGCTGGGAAGGGCAGGAATGGGGGTCCAGGGGGTCCCAGGATCAAGGAAAAGGGAGGATCAGGGGGCTGGGAGAGGCAGGATGGCTGGAAAAGGGATTGCAGGGGGGTATTTGTTCAGAATCAAGGGGTTCAGGAGTGTCCTGGAGCCGGGGATGGGGTGCAGGGGGGTCCCCGTGTTTGGAAATGGGGGTTCAGGTGGTCCCAGTTCCGGGTAAGGGGGTTCAGGGTGTCCCAGTGCCCAGGAATGGGGATCCAGGGGGTCCCACTGCCGGATAAGGGGGTGCAGGGTGGTTCCCATACCCAGGAATGGGGGCTCAAGGGGTGTCCCATGGCTGGGAATGGGGGCTCAGGGGGGCCTCTTTCCTGGGAATGGAGTTTGGGGGAGGTTCCCTTCCTGGGAACGGAGGCTCAAGGCGGTCCCCATTTCCAGGAATTGTGGTTCAGGAGGTTTCCTGTGACCAGGAATGGGCGTTCAGAGGTCCCAGTGCCCGCTAAGGGAGTTTAGAGGGGTTCCGGTACTGGGAATGGTGTGCAGGGGGGGTCCCAATGGCCAGGAATGGGGGTTCAGAGGGATCCAAATGCCCAGGAGTAGGGGCTCAAGGGGGTTCCCGTGGCCGGGAATGGGGGTGGAGGGGCATTCCCGTTCCTGGGAAGGGGGGTTCAGGGGTTCGGGTGGCAGATAAGGAGGTTTAGGGGGTCAAGGTGCTGCGGGAGGGGGTGCAGGGGCTCCCAGTGCCCAGGAATGGAGGTGGAGGGGAATTCCCATGCCCAGAAATGGGGGTTCGGGGGGTTCCTGTACCCAGGTAAGGGCATGCAGGGTTCTCCAGGAAATGGAGGTTCAGGGTGATCCCAGTGCCCGGGCATGGCAGTTCTGGAGTTCCCCGCTTGGAGGGTCCCACTTACCCTCCGCCGCCCTCCCCGGGGTCCCCAGGAGCCCCAGAAGCCTCAGGAACGCCCCCAGACCCAGCGCTGGGGCCATCGCGCTGCTCCACTGCGGCCCCGCCCGGTCCCACACACAGAGCCGCCTCCGGGAGAGTTGGGGTGATCCAAAGGTTAAGGAAACGAAACTGGGAGAGCTGGGAGAGCCAGGAAGGGAGTTCAGGGGTGTCAAGGAAAGGGGGATGCAGGGACTGGGGGAGGTGGGATGGGAGTACAGGGGGTCCTTGTGCCCAGGAAAGGGCCCTCCAAGGGTTCCCAGTGCCAATGAAATGGGAGTCACGAGCCTGGGAGAACAGGGATGACATGGAATGGGGGTCCCAGGGGTACTCGGTGTTCCCCCCACTGTCGAGGAAAGGGGGTTACAGGAGGCTCTGAGCATTGGGAGACGCGGGAAGGCCGGGAAAGGGTTCAGGGAGGGTTGGTGCAGGATCAGGGGGTGCAGGGGGTGCCGGTGCCAGGGAAAGCAGGTGGAGGTGGTTCCCGGTGCCCGAGAATGGAGGTTCAGCAGGTCCCCGTTTCAAGCAAAAGGCACTGGCAGAGGTTGGAGTTCCGGGCCAAGGGGCTCCTGTCCCCAGGAATGGGGGTCCAGTGTCAGTGAAAGGGGGTCACAGCAGTGCCAATCCCACGAGGGGGTGTTGTCCCCTTTAAGGGTGCTTGGGAGCCCTCTCACCACTGGAAGACCCTTTTCAGGGGCCATCTGACCCCTTTAAGTGGCTTTTTAAGGGGACCCCACACCACAAGCCCCTTTAAGGAATATTTTGCCTCCTGGGTGCATTTTGGGGTTCCCTACACCATCGCCGCTTTAAGACCCTCTCCTTTAGGCGGTCCCCACCGTAACTACCCTTAAAACGGCAACGCCACACCTAATTTCGGCAGTGGAGCCCCGGGGGGGGGGGTGGGTTTGGGGGTGGCCGGATGGAGCCTTGGGGATCCGGGGATGGGGTTTTCGGGTCCCAGGGGGTCTTTGGGGTCCGGTGTGATGCCGGTGACAGAGATGTGGACACCGTGCCAGGTATAAACTTTTTTGCTGCGAACACGCAGCGGCAGCAAGTTCAGGGAGATCTGGGGGGCCGAGGGGGTCACCCCAAATCCCGGGGGACCTCGAATCACAAAGGCCCCCCCCAGACCTCCCCCAGGAGCCTCCATCCCTATGGATCTGCTGCAGGCACGGGATCACCTGCCCTCGCCCCACCACCATTACGGGGGGGTGGGACAGAAACCTGGGCGGGGGGGCACAGAGGGGTACGGGGGGGATCCCGAAGTCCCGGGGGGAGACACATGGAAACCCCCGAAAATTTCGGGGATTGCTGGGACCAGGAGGGCGTTCGGTGGGGCATGGGGGCACCCCCAGGAGTCCCGGGGCGGGGGGACCCTCGGGAGGGGTTTGGGGGGCATTGCGGGGGTCCCAGTAGTGCTTTTGGTTTGAGGGGACTGCCAGAAGTCCCGGGGGGAAATGGACAGAAGCCCTCCAGGAAGGGGCTGGGGGAGGTTGGAAGAGGCCCAGCATTCCCAGGGGTGTTTGGGGGGTCTCTGCGGAGGGGCTTGGGGGGTCGCAGAAGATTCGGGGGCGCTTGGAGCGACCCCCACGGGTCCCGGGATGGAAAGGCCGGGGGGGACCCAGGAATCGCAGGGGGAATTTTGGAGGGTCTCAAGGAGTTTGGGGGGAGGGGGGTTGTTCCGGGGTTTCCGGAGTGTTGGGGGGAGGGGGGGTCGGACGGTCCCCAGGAGCCCCCGAACTCACCCGACACCACCACGGCCTGGCTGGGGCCTCACAGAAGAGCATCGCGGCGGAGGGAGACCCCGGGGCTGGGATCGACCGGGACCGATCGCGACATGCGACCACCGCCCCGCCCCCGGCAGATCCCGTGCTTGCCGCTTCTGCCTGGCAACTGGTGACGTCAGAAAACCTTGAGACTTCCTATTGGCTGCGCCCACCCCGTTCCGTCTGTGGCACCGCCCTGGGATTGGCCGAGCCGACAGCGCCGGGAGCCGACCGGGAGAACAGCGCGAGGATATTCCAAGCGCTCCAGGGAGCGCCAGGAACAGGAGCGTGTCCCGGCAGGGCACGGGGCGAGCGGGAAGGCGCGGGCAGCTCCCCGTTCCTCGTGGGGGGTGTGACGGGTGTTACAGGTGTGACGGGTGTGATGGCTGTTATGGGTCAGCAATGATGAGGTTGAGTGCTTGTGGGTGAGAATCAGGGCAGGGCCAACAAGGCCAACATCCTGGTGGGAGTCTGTTCCAGACCACCCAGCCAGGGTGAAGAGGTGGATGGATTATTCTACAAGCAGCTGGCAGATGTTGCAAGATCATCAGCCCTTGTTCTTATGGGAGACTGTCATCTGCCAGATGTGTGCTGGGAACTCAGCCCAGCAGAGGAGAGATCTGGGAGGTTCCTGGAGTGTTTGCAGGGCAGTCTCCTGTCCCAGCTGGAGAGCAGCCTGCCAGGGGTGGGGCCCTGCTGGACCTGCTGTTTGCAAACAGAGAAGGGCTGGGGGAGATGTGGTGCTCGGGGGCCATCTGGGGTACAGTGACCATGAAATGATGGAGTTTTCAATACTTGGTGAAACAAGGAGGGGCATCAACAAAACCTCTGCCTGGGACTTCTGGAGGGCAGACTTGGGCCTTTTGGAGGAGTCTGATTCAGAGAGTACATTGGGAAACAGCCCTTGGAAAAAAACAGGTGGACACACTTGCAGAAAGAGATGTTGAAGGCACGGTCCTGGAAAAGCTGCATCCCACGGCTTGGGCAGGGGCACTCTGTGCTGGGTTAAGAGCTGGCTGATGGCCGGGCCCAGAGAGTGTTGGGCAATGGAGCTGCACCCAGTTGGCATCTGGTCACTGGTGGGGTCCCCAGGGGTCAGTGCTGGGCTCAGTCTTGTTTAATGTCTTTATTGATGATCTGGATGAGGGGATCAAAACCACCATCAGCAAATTTGCAGGAGACACCAAGCTGTGGGGAGTGTCGATGTGCTGGAGGGCAGGAGGGCTCTGCAGAGGGACCTGGACAGGCTGCAGAGATGGGCCCAATCCAGGGTGTGAGGTTCAACAAGGTGCAGTGCCGGGTTCTGCCCTTTGGCCACAACCACTCCCTGCAGCAGCACAGGGTGGGCACAGAGTGGCTGGAGAGGGGCCAGGCAGGAAGGGCCCTGAGGGTGCTCATTGACAGAGCTGGACATGAGCAGAGTGTGCCCAGGTGGCCAAGAAGGCCAATGGCATCCTGGCCTGGATCAGGAACAGTGTGGCCAGCAGGACCAGGGAAGTGATTCTGCCCCTGGACTGGGCACTGGTGAGGCCACACCTCGAGTGCTGTGCCCATTTCTGGCCCTTCAGTTTGGGGAGGATGTTGAGGGGCTGCAGCAAGTCCAGGGAAGGGCAACGAGGCTGGGGAAGGGACTGGAGCACAAGTGCTGTGAGGAACAGCCGAGGGAGCTGGGGCTGTTGAGTCTGGAGAGGAGGAGGCTGCGGGGAGACCTTCTCACTCTCCACAACTCCCTGAAAGGAGGTTGTTGCCAATCGAGGGTCGATCTCTTCTCCAGGCAACCAGCAACAGGGCAAGAGGACATGGCCTTAAGCTGCCTGTCACGGGTGGGAGTGGAAGGCTTAGACAAAATTAATTACAGAAGCCCTGCCATGGAGTCACGAGGTGCAGAAAGTGTCCAATCTCAGCCTTGGATTATGTCAACTGTTTGAATTTAAGGCATTATAGAGGTCCTGCAGGTCTTAATGATGGCAAACTGACAATATTTATATGAAATGAATAATTTAGTATTACAAATGACTAGACAAAAGATTTTAATAAGAATTATTTATTACAGAATCTAAACTACTGTTGGAACACATACATTTTCAGACTAGCAAAACAAAGACAAATTTGCAGGTGCAGCTGCTGAGATAAGAATGGAATCTGTCTAAAGACCTTGAGCTCATCACAGCAGGAAGAAACAAAGCCTGCAGAAACTCTGCGGAAGGACACACCTTTAGAGCTCTTTTATAAAGTTAAAATAAATTTCAAAAAGACTGCTTGGATCCAGAAATTTTGGGAAATACATATCCATTATTAATTAGCTTTAACAGTGTGTTGTTAGGCACTTTGGGGGCTCGTGACTCTGGGTGAATTTGTGGATTTTAGGGGCAATTAAATTTATTTTGGGTGGAATTAAAGAGGATTTGGGGTAGGATGCAGGGGGATTTGGGGTGGAATCAGGCCTTTAGGTGAAATTAGTGGGATTTTACCCTAAATTAAGGAGATTTTGGGTGAAAGCAGGGAGATTTTAGGTGAAATTTAAAGAATTTTTAGTGGCTTTAAGGGAATTTTCAGCAGTATGAACAGATTTTTGGAGGGAATTAAGGAAATGTTGGGTGGAACGAAAAGAATTTTGGGCGCATTTAAGAGAATTTTGTGTGAAATTAAGGGGATTTTGGTGGAATCTTGAAGATTTGGGGTGAAATTGGGGGAATTTGGGATGAAATTCTGGGGATTACAGGAGGGATTAAGAAAGGGACTTTTGAGTGGAATTAAGGGATTTGAGGTGGAATTAGGGGGCTGGATGCAACCAGAAGAAATGATGGGACAGAGAAGGTGAGATTTTTGGGGTGTAAAGTCAACAAATCTGCTTTTCCCAAAGAATTCCCAATGTCGGTCTGTTTCCTGATTGATGTTCCTCCCCCTGCATTTCTCATGGTCACAGTCATGGCCATCTCATGAGTTTGAGCAACTCAGAGTCATGGTCATGTTGTGGCATCTCATGGCCAAATGGTCAGTGTCCTTTCATGGATTTGAGGCCATTTCCACTCAGATATTCCCTTGATTTTGGACGCCCCTTCTTTACATCCCAACAAGGTCACCTGATCCTTTATAGGGCCCCAGGCCCCAGGGAATGGCCAGTAACAGGTACAATGATTGTATTGGGTACAATTCTATAGAAACATATTCATAGATGAACAGAGTAATATTTCTATTAACTCTATTCATTCTAATTAATAATTCTGTGAAATGTAAACAATTACTACACCATAGACAGAGTCCTCAAAGTTGTAATTTCATGTTATTTTTACCTCCTTCCATCATATTAAGCCTTTGGTTTCCACACAGGAAGAATAAAGAGATTAAACAACAATTTCCTGATTATTCTCCAGTTCATTCCCCTCCTCAGGCCCAGCCCCTGCCCTGTCCCCTCCTCAGGGCAGATGAGATCCCAGGGAACAGCCCCAGACTCCTTCAGGGCAGGTACCTGAGATGAGTTTGCTTTTTTTCCTGGCACTTCCATCTTCCAGGATCCACCTGAGACTCCTCCCAGGCATCTCTTGGAGCCTCAGTCCCTGACATAGGTATCTCAAATCCCAGATAACAGCCCCAGCCTTCTCCAGGGAAGCTTCCAAGTTGTTTTGCCCTTCTGGAAGTGATTCTCTATTTTGGGACTTACTGGAGATTCCTTTGGGCGTCTCCCAGTCTTTTCCTCTCTGAGGTTGTACTCGATATCCCAGGTGACAGTCCCACTCTACTCCAATCAGACTCGAGGATTTTTCTCTTTCACTGGAACCTCCCTCTTCCAGAATCTATTGGAGACTCCTTGTAACAGTTTGTTTTGGATACATGTCCAGAATAAAGCTAATCACAGTCATAAGATACCACAAACAGCATTTATTGCAATAACAACTGGCAAAACAGAATTAAAAGGATAAAATATTTAATAGTCAATACAAAAGAGACTAGAAAGAATAAAATATTTAAAACTTAATTAATGGATACAAAAGGATACAATATAGTTGAAACATAGTTGATGCTGCAGCAGTTGCTCCCTATCCCCGATGCTCCCTCGAGCAGACAGGCCAGGACTGCCAGGCCCGGCAGCAGCGGGACGGCATCCATGCTCAGCATGTTGGCATCCATGCTCAGTGGAGCCAACACGGGCTCAGTGCAAGGGTGGGTGTGGCTCAGCTCCCCCACTCCTGTGTCCCTATTTATCAGCCATCCATCATACTGCGTAGGGCCAGGACACAGTGTAAGGTGATGCCTGGGAGGCAGCCAAACACCGCCTGTTCATTGCAAAAGTGACAACAGTCTGCACATGTCGCCTGTTGGGTAGTGGTCGTACGACCCCTGCCCACATATTCTTCCTCCCATCATCAGGTTCCTCATCCCCCTGTACAACCTTCACCATTGTGTTCCCATGCGTGCAGCCAAGTCAGAGAGGAACATGGCTTTGATAATAAAGAACATCTAGTGTTACATAGTTACTTTGTATACTACTCTGCCTTGATTCCCAGCATGTTTTAAGTACTTTCTCACCCTTCTATGCTTAATTGATCATCTAAATTAACATTACCACCCTTACATGCCACCGAGTGATCAGTGGTAGCAAGAGGGTGATACTGTACTACTTGAGATTGCAATGTGTGTATCACAGTGTTCAACATATGAAGTACTTAGGTCAGTATACAAGGAAGCACACACAAAATACGTTATCAGTACACAAGCAACTAAGAACATGCTTAACAGCACTTTTTGTAACCAAGGCCACTCATTTCCAGTCACTGAAGGGGTTTCATTCATTGTTGCCACTGGCTTCCATGTCTTTCTCAGCTGCTGGCACTTTCAATGTTTTGTTGGTATTCAACAGTACTTGAGATGACTTTTTCAGTTAGTATGCACGGGGTCAGGGTTTTATTATTTAACAGAAACTTAGTTCTCAGTCTGGAACAGTGTCTAATCCTTTGCGTTTGGATAGCTCAGGGAATCTTTGGAGTTTCTGCAAAGTAGAATCTAAACCATTAAACAATTTTTAAAAATTACTTTTCTCTTATGTGAATATGAGGACTCATTGGAACTTATGTTGTTTTCCTGCTTTAGCTATAGACAAGGCTTGAACTCATGACATACATGTCTTTTGACAAATTATTGCTTATTTGTGTTTTAGGAATGCTATTCATACTTCACTATTTGCTTAAAAGTTTTTAAGGAGTGTGCAAATTTCAGGCAATTTTGTAAAGGAACATCAAATCTTAGAATTTTGGTATTTTACTGTATAGGAGGGACTCAGCTTTTATAATGTGAAGGGGCTGACTGCCAGTCACAAACTCATGGGCTTATTATTAGAGGCTTATCAAAGGCAAGGTGTGTCTGGAGTTTGATGCAGCACCAAACAACATCCTGGTCTTACCAAATGCTCCTACAGAGAGCTTGTATTCTCTGAACAGATCTCTGGCCCAGGCGGGGACAGGCCATCCTGCCACAGTCTGTCCCTGACTGCAGTCAATCTCCTTCTCATGGAGTGGTAGTGCAGGTACCTCTTGCCTCCATGTATAAAAGAATCTTCATCAATGCCAAATTGTATATGGGTATACAAAAATTAGTCAATGATATTTCTATGTGTTATCAGCTATTCTGTATTTTTTCTAAAAAAATCATTCTGCTGTAAAAAATCCAAAAATTGTAAAAAGATGAAGAAAAATATCTAGGATATAGTTAAAATTCATTTAACTACATTATTAAACAAATTATTTAAACCACTGAAAAAAATTATTTAACTTGTAATGTCACCAGATTTTCTCGAAGATTGTAGACGAGATGTGAGCCAGAGTCCATGACAAAATCAATCTTCCATTTGCAGTGCTCCAAACTAACGACTTTTTTGCTTTCTAGTACTGGACTCTTCTTCTGTGCAGCTCAACACTTTGCAAACTGTTTAATGACAAGAGATGACAAAACATTTTACAGATAAACAAATTTGATTTCACAATCACATGAAATCTTGTGTTGACTGAAACCAGATCCAGAGAAATCTTTCTTGTAAGTTGCAGCAACTGGAGAGAAGACACAGATACTTTACACAATATTTGCACAGTGCTACAAAACTACTAGGACAAAACATATACATTAATATGAACATTTCAAAACAGTTAATATAACAAAAACAATATGAGTTTTTAATTCTATTGTTATATTATTTTTCTTATGAACTATTTGTAAAAAGAAAAATTTTGTCTTATTTAGACTTGTTTAAAAGGACTAGTTTAACAATTAAGTTAACAGTAAAAACTCAGAAGATAATGAAAAAACAACTAAAAAATATAATAACTAGTATTATTTAAATCAGATTAACCTTTCATCCTTTTGGAGTCTTTTTAGTTCATATACAATGATCTTTACCAAATTTAATCATGCTGTTAAAATGTTTTAATTTTTTTTAATTTGAATTTGTATTTAAATTCAAATTTGAATTTCAGATAAACACCACAGGCTAATCTAAAACTATTCAATTTTTTCAGCGTGCTTTAGAGGGCTGATAGTTTTGTTTTACAATAATTCTTACTATGACAGGGGTTTTTTTTAAGTGTTTGGAGACATGTTTGCTATTATAACTAAGGCTCTGTTTAGGATGATTGCTGATCTAGATATAATTTTGCAAACACAAAGAATAGGTTATTTAATATTATTTATTTTTGATTCAATTTAATTTGCAGTCATCTTCTCCCACTAAACTTACAAGTAAGTAAGGTTTTTTAATACAGCATTAATAAACAAACTTCAAACTTCCACAAGCATCACTCTGGTACAACATGCAGGCTGATTTTTCTCAGTTTGGCACACTGGTGTTCTTGTCTCTGCTGAAGGGGCTCGTCATATTTTTTAAAGGTGGAAACAAGAAACCTTAGACAAAAAATTAGTTCAATGTATATCAATTACAAAAACCAGATGTATTTGTTAGGACAGGTAGTAAAACTGTCCCTATATTTAGCTTGTAACTTAGCAACATTGTAACAAAACTGTTTCACTTTCTCACTCTTTGGGGTTTTTTTTGACTTTGCTAAGTGGCAACAGCAGGGAAGAGGGGGGAGAGAGATACCCTAAAATAAGCTTGCTGAATATATCTCCAAAGCTTGATAAGACAAACTTTTGGTTTTAAATTTAATTTATAGTTACTAGCAATACAACTAATACAGACAGGAAAAGTAATTTAAATGCGTTTTTGTTTCCATCTGTAACAGTCTCTGTTGTTGCCCCAGTCCCAGGAGCAGAGGCCTTCTTTGCTCTGGGGCAGTGAGTCCGGGATCCTTTGCTGCAACCTTAACTGTGGTGCAGCAATTCTTAGACTAGAAGAGGTATCTGTAACCCCCACAAATGCAGCGTTGTCTGGGTAGAGGACTAATGAAATCTTGGTAGAGAACCAAGGAAATCTAAAGTAAGAAATGCCCAGGTTCCGGCGCGAGAATCACGATGTAACCTCCATAGGAGTATGATCAGTGCTCTGATTTATTGTTTACATTACACACACACATATCGCATATTCTCTAAGTCTACGAATAGTACAGCAATATCATTGGTCAATGGCTAGGGCATGCTACCGGCTGGATTGGTACTTTTCTCAAAGCTATGCCCTTCTGTATCAGTGTGTTTACCTGCTTCTCCCAACGGCTGCCACATTCCTTCTATTGTTTACTGCTCTTCTTGAAGCAGGTTCAAGGATACAGGGGCCTCGTTTCCCTCTCCATGGCCTGGGCTGTGCACATAGGCTTCCAATAACACACTGTGGCCTGTGTTATTGAAATATTCCTCAACAAATCCTCTTTTTTCTTTTTGCACAGCCCAGGTCTGGTTGACTGACTTTACCACTAGCCGTTTTATACAGCCTAAGGCACAGCTAAGCACAAGCAAGCAGATTAAAATAGTAGCTAAACACACAACACCTTGCTTTAAGTAAATCTTGTAACCACACGGTAATGCCCAACGATTTCAGCCAATCACTGAAAGGAGAAGTTGAAACTGTCAGTTGTTTGAAACCTTCTTGCAGCTGCTCAAGGCTTTTATGTATAGATTGGGAATGATCAGATAGATTCATGCAACACATTCCTTCAAAGTCTTTGCACCCATGTCCTTGAGCTAACAGCAGGAAGTCTATGGCCGCCCTATTTTGCAGGACTGCATGCCTGGCACCATCTACATCAGTGGTCAATTCTGAAAGGACTTTGGATGTTATGTTTAGTTCTTTCGCAGTCCAGCAAGCTAATTGTCGAATTACCCGTAAAGATTTTGAAGTACCTATTCCAGATATTATCGATGTGATGATATTGACAGGAGTGCTCCAAAAGGTTACCCTGCTATCACAGTTTGGCCCTAGTTGGTATACTGATCGTTTACTACGTAATGCTTTGGAGCGATTCCATAAGGTGTTGTTCAGCATTTGAGCTATGGTAGGTGTCGCAGGTTTGGCTTAGCTGTTACCAACCCTGGACCGGCCCCCCTTCCCCCTCCCAGAAACTTCCCAGCAAAGGCAAGAAAAAAAAACTGAAAAGAAACGCACTCAAAAGAAACTGAACTGAATAAAAAGAATAAATTATATTTCCTAATATTCACAATCACACTGTATACACAGTACGTAGGATCCCACCCCCAGGGGAGAGGGAGAAAGGGAAGAAGGGGAGTGAAGACAGGGAAGACACAAACCCAACCTAACAAAACCAGACTAGAAAAAACTTAAACCAAATTAAGAACCTCAAAGAAGGGGAACAAACATGAAACAATCTCACCCAGGACAGGAGAACCACCAACGACTGGAGGGATCAGACTCCAACCACCTCCCACCAGCTCCTCGGCCAGGAGAGAAGAGACTAAACCACTCCCTCCCTGCTACGTGGAAGACACGTGTGGAATACTTCCTTGGATACAATGGTTACTGGGGAAGCCATGGGCCAAACCATTACATTCTCCACCCCTTATTCCACACTGGTCTTTCCACGCAATCCTTGTATTCTTGCGTTTGCTTAGATTCCGCGCATATATACATATATATTTATAGTCCATATGAGGTCCTTTGCGGCAGATGTCTTGTCATCAAGGATCAATGCCAGCATCAGTTCAGCTTTAGTCCTTTGCCTTTTGGTTAGAGTCACAGTTCCAAGTTCAGGCCTGGTTTACAGTTTAGGATTGCCTTATTGTTGGACATCATGGGATACCAGTACTGGTTTTGTTTGGATCTTTCTCATCTGGTGTCTGTTTTTCTGCAAAACACAACTCAAAGCACATAATTAGTTTTTCCCCAAGGCTAGATTGCCTTGGGGCACACACTGGATTTCACCATCTTTCCTCATTACCCACCAGGTGTTTCCGGACCCTTGGGCAAAAACAATCCCACGAATGGGTTTGTCTTGGCCCGAAGGAGGAGTAATCCAAACAGATTTCCCTAACATGCCTCTCAAGTGAATCGCTGGAACTTTGTCTCCATCTACCGTGTGGAGGGATTCTGCTTGGGCAGGACCAGCTCGATTGATAGAGCCTCTGGTGTTAACCAACCAGGTGGCCTTGGCTAAATGCTTATCCCAGTTCTTGAAGGTTCCTCCACCCAGTGCCTTCAGAGTTGTTTTTAACAGTCCATTGCACCTTTCAACCTTTCCAGCAGCAGGTGCATGATATGGAATGTGATATACCCATTCAATACCATGCTCCCCTGCCCAAGTGGCCACTAGATTGTTCTTGAAATGAGTCCCATTATCTGACTCAATGCGATCTGGAGTGCCATGCCTCCACAGGACCTGTTTCTCAAGGCCCAAGATAGTATTCCGGGCCGTTGCATGTGGTACTGAGTATGTCTCTAACCATCCAGTGGTCGCTTCAACCATAGTAAGCACATAGCGCTTACCTTGGCTAGTCTGTGGCAATGTGATGTAGTCAACCTGCCAGGCCTCTCCGTATTTATACTTGTCCCAGCGTCCACCATACCAGAGGGGCTTCAACCTTTTTGCCTGCTTAATGGCAGCACAGGTTTCACAATCGCAGATAACCTGGGAAATACTGTCCATGGTTAAATCCACCCCTCGGTCTCGTGCCCACTTATAGGTTGCATCCCGGCCTTGATGGCCTGAAGCATCATGGGCCCATTGAGCTAAGAACAATTCTCCCTTTTGCTGCCAGTCGAGGTCTACTTGTGACTCCTCAATCTGTGCAGCTCGGTCTGCCTGTCTGTTATTATCTTGTTCCTCATTAGCTCGACCTTTGGGCACATGGGCATCTACATGGCGGACTCTCACCTTCAATTTCTTTACTCTGGCAGCAATGTCTTGCCACAGATCTGCAGCCCAGATAGGCTTCCCTCTACGTCTCCAATTCATTTTCTCCCACCGGTCTAGCCATCCCCAGAGAGCATTTGTTATCATCCATGAGTCGGTGTACAAGTAGAGCCTTGGCCATCCTTCTCTTTCTGCAATGTCTAGGGCCAATTGGACAGCTTTGAGTTCTGCGAACCGACTCGATTCGCCTTTCCCCTCAGTGGCTTCTGCCACCCGTTGGGTGGGACTCCACACAGCTGCTTTCCACTTCTGGCTCCCCCCTACGATACAGCAAGAACCATCGGTGAAAAGGGCATAGCGTGTCTCTTCATCTGGCAGCTGGTTATATGGTGGAACTTCTTCAGCTCGACTCACTGACTCTTCCTCTTCTTCATCTGCCAGGCTGAAGTTCCCATCTTCAGGCCAATTGGTTATAATTTCTAAAATTCCAGGGCGATTCGAGCTCCCAATTTGAACATGCTGTGTAATCAAGGCAATCCACTTGCTCCATGTAGCATCGGTGGCATGGTGTGTAGGGGGCACTTTTCCCTTAAACATCCAGCTTAACACCAGTAGTCGAGGTGCTAGGAAAAGCTGTGCTTCAGTACCAATTACCTCCGAGGCTGCTCGTATGCCTTCATACGCCGCTAAAATCTCGTTCTCCATAGGGGTGTAATTGGCCTCAGAGCCTTTGTAGCTTCGGCTCCAGAAACCAAGTGGTCGCCCTCGTGTCTCACCAGGCACCTTTTGCCAGAGGCTCCAGGAGGGACCTTTATCTCCAGCTGTGGAATAAAGTACATTCTTCACATCTGGTCCCGTCCTGACTGGTCCAAGAGCCATGGCATGTGCTATTTCTTGCTTGATCTGCTTGAAAGCCTGTTGTTGTTCAGGACCCCATTGGAAAATGTTCTTTTTACGGGTCACAAAATAGAGAGGGCTCACGATCTGGCTGTACTCTGGGATGTGCATTCGCCAGAAGCCTATGGCTCCCAGAAACGCTTGGGTCTCTTTCTTGTTAGTCGGTGGAGCCATTGCTACAATCTTATTGATGAGGTCGGTCGGAATCTGGCGACGTCCATCTTGCCATTTCACCCCAAGGAACTGAATCTCTCTGGCAGGTCCCTTGACCTTGCTCTTTTTGATGGCAAAACCAGCTTTGAGGAGAATCTGAATAATCTTTCATCCTTTTTTGAAGAGTTCTTCTGCTGTGTCTCCCCATACAATGACATCATCAATATACTGGATGTGTTCTGGGGCCTCACCCTTCTCCAATGTGGCCTGGATCAGCCCATGACAAATGGTTGGACTGTGTTTCCACCCCTGGGGCAGTCAGTTCCACATGTACTGCACGCCCCTCCAGGTGAAAGCAAACTGCGGCCTGCACTCTGCTGCCAAGGGAATGGAGAAGAACGCATTAGCAATGTCAATAGTGTTGTACCACTTTGCTGCTTTGGACTCCAGCTCATACTGGAGCTCCAACATATCTGGCACAGCAGCACTCAGCGGTGGCGTAACCTCATTCAAGCCATGATAGTCCACAGTCAGTCTCCATTCTCCATCTGATTTACGTACAGGCCAGATAGGGCTGTTGAAGGGTGAGTGTGTTCTGCTGACCACCCCTTGGCTCTCCAGTTTCCTGATCATTTTATGGGTGGGAATCACAGCATCTCGGTTTGTGCGATACTGTCGCCTATGTACAGTTGCAGTAGCCATCGGTACTTCTTGATCCTTGACTCGGAGTAATCCCACAACAGAAGGGTCTTCTGAGAGACCAGGGAGAGTGGACAACTGTTTGGACTCTCCTTCAATCACTGTGGCTACACCAAAAGCCCACCGGTACCCTTTCGGGTCCTTGAAGTGTCCTCTTTTTAAATAGTCCATGCCAAGGATGCTAGGGGCTTCTGGCCCTGTCACAATGGAATGCTTTTCCCATTGGTCTCCTGTTAGACTCATGTCGGCCTCTACCACCGACAGGTCCTGAGACCCTCCAGTAACTCCAGAAATAGACACAGTCTCTGTACTCTCATGTTCCGATGGCATTAATGTACATTGGGCACCAGTATCTACCAAAGCTCGGTATTTCTGAGGATCCGATGTGCCAGGCCATCGAACCCACACAGCCCAGTAAACCCGATTATCATCCTTGTCCCTCTCCTCCTCCTGGCAGGAGGCAGGGCCCCTCTATTGTTGTTCCTGGTCGGAGCATTCTCCGTCTGACGTGTGCGATGCTCTGTCAGAGGTTCCTTCATCGGCATGGGGACTTGCTTCTTTTGCGTCTCGGAGATCGATGTTTCTTTTCCAGGGTCTTTGCTTCAACTATGTGGACAGCTTTCTTGCCAGCTAATTTCTGTTTTAATTCTTTTAATTGGGCTTCAAGTTTAAAGGTGGGTTCACCGTGCCATTTCCTCATGTCTTCCCCTAGTTTACGCAGAACAGTCCATAAGACACTACGCTCACTCTGTGTCTTACTCCTGGGGCTTCCAGTTTTCCCTCGTGCTTTATGAGATGACCGAGAACGGGATCGGGAATGAGAACGGGAGCTGGAACGAGAACAAGAACGAGACCTTTCTTTGCGACCTCTAGAACGTTTGCGTCTAGGTTCTTCTTCATACAAAGAGCGTTTAGCATTCCTCCGATGGCTTCCAGTTTTCCCTCGTGCCGCATGAGGTGACCAAGAACGGGAACGGGAACGAGAACGGGAACTGGAACGAGAATAAGAACGAGACCTTTCTTTGCGACGTCTAGAACCTTTGCCTCTAGGGTCTTCTTCATACACAGAGCGTCTAGCATTCCTCTCTACCCTTTCCCCACTGTAGAGGGAAGAATGCCGGAAGGTAGAGGGGACCCTCACGGTTTCCGATATTCTCTGTATCCAGTGACACATTCTGTCCACATGTATCTCATTCTCGTCCATACTTAGAGGGTATGCAGATATCAGACACGGCATATAAGACTTAGGGGCCCCATCCATCACCTTATCCCACATCGGCTGTGTGCATGGCATCTTCTCTGGGACCAAGATGTCATAGTAATTTGGATCAGAGTATATAATCTCCAGCATGGCCAGTTCCTGCAGATACTGGATGCCTTCTTCTGCGGTATTCTACTCTCTTGGAGCACTCACCAAATACTCTTTAAATGGGTATCTTGCCCTCATGGCACGGAGGATTCGGGTCCAGAGACTGGATGCCATCTCCCCCTGTCCCATTTCTTGTTCTATTTCACGGTCTCGGGCAAGAGATCCCAATTGTTGTGCTTCATGACCTTCCAGCACATGACTACTGGCCCCCTGGTCCCAACATCGCACCAGCCAGGTGAGGATGCGTTCATCGGGCCACTGACTGTAATCCCTTCGTATATCTCGAATCTCCTTTGGGGTCAATGATCGTATAATTTCACTTTCCCTCATTATTTCCTGTCCATCTCTCCCACGTACTATTCTCTCTACCTGTGTTTTTACTCTTCCACTCCTCCGTGGAACCTCTCTCACTTCCTTTCTGACCCTCTCACGCGAAGGTGGGGATTGTTCGCGCCGTGTGGACGAGCTTCTATGGTGTTCACTCCGGGGGGATGGACTCCTACGTCGCCCACGCCGTGGAGAGAGACTCCTACTTCGTTCGAGCCGTGGGGAGAGACTCCTAGCTCGTGCACCCTGTGAAAGGGAGCTCCTGCGTTGTTCATCAAATCTGATGAATGGAGGTAGCACATAGTCCTTGGAAGGCTGGGGTAAGGGCCTTTCCCGGTCTTCTATTCCCTCAAATGTAGGTCTAGTACGGGAAGGTGGAATCACACCTCCAAAGGAGAGTTGCCTTTGGTGAGGCTGAAACAGTCCTTCTTCAGGCTGACGGGAACGCATTGACTTCCCCTCTTCCTCTGCTGGATACTGGCGTATGTAGTCAGAGCACCAATTATCGAATGTTATTTTATCCCAGGATGCTCGCACCGTCACTTTCCTTTCTCCGGGCACGCCTCTGGTCTCTTTTGGACGTGCCCCCAGTCCCATTAGGTGTGCCCCATCTCTTGTGATCACTCCTCCCTCTCCGGCGGCCGCTCCCTCCTCTACTGTGACTATTCTTCCTTCTCTCGCCATTGCTCCTTCCTCTACTGTGACTAGTCTTTGTTCTCGTGCCGTCGCTCCTTCCATCGTCACAGCAGTTTCTTCCTCTCTCACAGCTGCTCCTTCATCTGCTTCTTCTTCTTCTTCTTCTTCTTTTTCTTCTTCTTCTTGTTCCTCTTCTCGTTCCAATTGCAGGGGTGGCTCTATGGGTTTTGTAGTCTCCTTCATCCTCGCTGTTTTCTTCTTTATGGGGGCAATTGTAATCCTCCGATTCGTAACTTGAGGTTGAGTTCCTACAGAGCGAATAGGAACTGTATCTGCGTCGGCTTGAGTCTGATCTTCAACTGTGGTCTTGGTGGGCTTACTAGAGATGGCAGCTTCTAGATCTACAGCTTGAGTCTGCGTTTCTACAGAGGAAACGGGAGCTGTATTAGCGTTGGCCTGAGTCTGAGCTTCAACTGTGGTCTTAGCAGACTTAATAGAGATGGCAACCTCCAGATCTACAGCTTGAGTCTGAATTTCTACAGAGAAAACAGAAGCTGTATTAGCCTCAGCTTGTGTCTGAGTTTCAGCCGTGGTTGTAGCAGGGACAGCAGAAATAGCCTTGTCCAGATTTGCAGCCTGAGTTTGGGTTTCTATTGAGCATACAGAGACTGTATTGGCTTCAACAACTTCAGTTTGGGTTTCTTCAGAGTGAACAGGGGCTTTGTTGGCCTCGGCTTGAGTCTGAGTTTCAACTGTGGTTTTAGCAGGGACAATGGAGATAGCCATGTCCAGGTCTGCAGCTTGAGTTTGGGTTTCTACAGAAACAGCATTGGCCTCATGCTGTGTTTGGACTCCACTTTCGGTAGTCTGAACGGGAACTACACGGGTCTCGGACTGCATATTTCCATTTCCTATCCTGTCCTCAACCCTTTGACAGTGGTCCATGGCAGATCGATAAGCACTAGCCAGGCCCCAACACAAAGCAGAGACTCGCATATACGGGTCCTCGTAGGAAAAACACTCTTCTGACAAACAGCGGGCCACCTCACCAGAATCACATGCTTGTTCTGATGTGAACTTCCAATTAATGGGGGGTGAGATACGCCCTAGCACTTTACCAAGATCCAACCAAGTCCCTTCCCACCCAGGGACTGGCCTGTCCGAAGCCCCTTCCAAAGTTCCAGCGAATCCCCCAGAGGCATAGCCTTTCTTAGGTCTGAAACAAGGGAAGCAACAAAGTGCCAGCATTCTTCCAATCTTATACAACAGTTCCATTACCTTCATAAACACTAGTGCTGTCACAATACAATTTAGGTAATGACTGGGACCAGTTGTAACAGTAGGGATCTCTCTTAATAGGCCGTTAATATCATATTTTAACAGGCCTTTAATGTCACATTTCAACAGGCCTTTAATGCCACATCTTAACAGGCCTTTAATGTCAAGATTCAGGAGGGCCTTACATGGATGACAATTATCAGGCAGACCTAGGTACATCCCTAGGAGACCTCTTAGAGTGGGAGTAAGTGTTACCACCACCAGTGTGTAAAAGAATAGAAAGACACCTAACAGGAGACCTTTCACTACAAGAGACATGCCAGCCTTGGGGGCATGGTTGGAGTGACCTCCTCTGGTACCTCTCAGGTAGTTGCTAAAAAGGGTAAGAATCATTCTTTCTATTGTTTACCTTATGCCTGAGTCCTCTGTTCCTAAACAAAAAACCTTGTTTATATCAACAACCTACTCTTGGCAGTCTTCCCGGACACTGTTCTATATACAAGGAACTATTTACGAAACAACCCAAGGTCAATCTCGGTGGAACCTCCAACAATGTCGCAGGTTTGGCTTAGCTGTTACCAACCCTGGACCGGCCCCCCTTCCCCCTCCCAGAAACTTCCCAGCAAAGGCAAGGAAAAAAAAACTGAAAAGAAACGCACTCAAAAGAAACTGAACTGAATAAAAAGAATAAATTATATTTCCTAATATTCACAATCACACTGTATACACAGTACGTAGGATCCCACCCCCAGGGGAGAGGGAGAAAGGGAAGAAGGGGAGTGAAGACAGGGAAGACACAAACCCAACCTAACAAAACCAAACTAGAAAAAACTTAAACCAAATTAAGAACCTCAAAGAAGGGGAACAAACATGAAACAATCTCACCCAGGACAGGAGAACCACCAACGACCGGAGGGATCAGACTCCAACCACCTCCCACCAGCTCCTCGGCCAGGAGAGAAGAGACTAAACCACTCCCTCCCTGCTACGTGGAAGACACGTGTGGAATACTTCCTTGGATACAATGGTTACTGGGGAAGCCATGGGCCAAACCATTACAGTAGGCTTGAACAGAGTAGGTTTACCAAGATAGCAAGGGCCTCCAACTGGATTACTGGGGATACCAGGCCATGCTCTATCTCCGCAAATTAAAAACAGACCTTCGGGCAAGGCTAGACCCATAGTGTTATTCCCCCAAACGTCGGAATACAGACATTTTGAAGGACAGTAGCTGTTCTCTCGAACCTCTCTATAGACAGAAGACCTCAGTGATACTGTCTGCACAGATGACAATTGAACTTTACTGGACTTTAGTAGGGCAGCAGTCTTTTTATTTCCCTTGAACAACAGAGCTCCAAAACTTGGGGGTGCTGATGCCATAAGATCTAACTCCTGGGGTTCTGTTATGGCTCTATTTAATGACATAATTAACGCGCCTTGCCACCAAGCAGTGTAATTGTACGCAGATATTGGTTTGGTGGCCTTGGCTGTGGCATCACTCATTATGCACAGCGTTTCATTCTTTACATATCCCTTAAACCATTTTGGGGCAAATGTTGGGACTCCTATCAGGCAGGTCCTAAACGGGTCTCCGGGTGTGGCCATAGAAAGACAAAAGGAATCTTCTCCAGTCTCCTTAGCAATAGTAACCCAAATGTTGTTATTAGGCTCTATTTTGTGAAGGATTGAGGCTGTACCGGGACTAACTAAAACACACAGTAGACATATACAACAGAAGCAACTAACAATTTCTTTACCCATTGTGTCTAAAAACAAACTCACTTCAACTACTCTAATTAGGGTATTACAGGAAGTTGTGCATGCACTATAGAACTTAGACAGGCTATTCCCATAACACTGTTCACAGAGGCTACCCTGGATGGCAACTGTTACCAGATGCTGAATTCCCACATTCCACCCGGTCCCCTATGACCAAGGATCTTATACAGTCACAGCACGAGGATTCCACTCAAGGGGCTTAGTAGAGCCGTGGTTCGGTCACGTCTAGCTGCCGTCCTCCTCGTTGTCGCTGGGAGTGTGAACAGGGTCATCCAAAGACGGGGCAGCAGGAGCAGATCAAGCAGCTCGAGTCCATCTGCAGGGCACCCACACGGGTCCGGACTCTGTGGAGACACACTATAACCTCGTCCAGTGAAAAGTAGAGGCTTTGGACCCTCCCACTGACCTGTCGTGGGGTCCTTGTATGTTACCTGAACCTCCTGCATGGGAGATATCCGTCGAGAACTATAGTGCAACTGCACCGGGGTCTGCTCTGAATCTCTACTTAGACTTAGATAGTTTAGAGTGAACAGCACTTTACACAAACGAATTTGGGGATCAACAAGCTCTGATTCTTTTGCTTCTGCAAGTACATTTTAAGGGTCCTGTTAGCACGCTCTACTATTGCTTGGTCTGTTGACAGGTGGGGAATGCCAGTTATATGCTTAACACCCCATGTAGTAAGGAATCTCTGAACCCGTTCTCCCACATAAGCAGGGGCATTATCTGTCTTTATGGTTTGCGGCACACCCATGATGGCAAAACAATTCGTTAATGCCTGATGACACGTATGCTCTTCTCCCCAGTCTGAGCTGTTGCCCAAACTAGACTAGAATAGGTGTCTATGGACACATGGACGTACTTAAGCCGCCCAAATTCGGGAACATGAGTAACATCCATTTGCCATAATTCTCCCGCTTGCAGGCCTCGGGGGTTCACTCCAATGCCTAGAGTGGGTCCAAACTGACTACACTGGGGGCATGACCTCACTATACCTTTAGCATCTTCCCACAAAATCTCAAACTGATGTTTTAAGGCCCTAGCACTTTGATGAAACATTGAATGACTATCTCGTGCCATACTAAAGGCACTGGCTGGCCGTTGCATTCCTAAGCTAACAAGAGAGTCTGCCTTTGCATTGCCCTTCCCGAGACCCAAAGAGGTCTGATGACTCCGTATATGCAGTATAGAGCACGGATGGGATCTCAGCTTCAGTGCACGCTGCAAGAGTAAAAACAACTCTAACAGTCTCTGATTCTTCACTGCTTTGATTAGGGCATCTTCTATGCGATTCGCAACTCCCACTGCATACTGTGAGTCTGACACCACATTCTGCTTTCCATTGCGTTAGTGCCCAGGCAATAGCTACTAGTTCTAGCGTTTGTAGGCTGTCTTCTTTCTTCCCTGGGATTGACGATGCCCCTGTCCATTTTCTTGCCAAATGCAAACAACAGTGTGAGATTTTTTTCCTGCATCAGTGAAGGCAGTTCTCCCATTGACTGGCCAACTCGAAACCATGGGTCTCTCAACCCAGCAATGCTGGCATATTGCCTGCAGACACTTGTCACTGAGCCCCCCGTGGCGGAGGCTGCCAGAGTACCCTATGATGGCAAGCTGTAGCGGAGCGGAATACTGCAGCAGCCAGTCAAAATCAGCAGCTTTGATAGGGACACTGATCCACTCTGGCTCTTTTCCATCAACCTCTTTACAACATTGACAGCCTTTGGGGATCAGGTGCGATATAACTTCTGTGCGTTGCCAGATACTCTTTGGCGCTGTGTATGGTGGAAACAGCCATTCTAGGATCACTATGTTTGAGCCCTTTACCTGTGCATCTCGTTTGGCATTGGGATTGGTGTTTCATCAGGCGACTTTCCCCCCTTTTCTTTTTGCCAAACAAGGTCTTGCAGTAGAAGTGCAAACGGGAATTGTGGATGATTGCAGATCCATATACCCAAGGGATATTCAGCGTACCGCCGATCAGCCGTAGCACAGGAGAGCTTAGCAGCAACACGATTCAGGGCTTCGGTGTGTTCTTGGGTCCATTCAACTGGTGCATTGGGCTGTGTTCCATGCAAGAGCGACAAGAACGGATGGATATCTGCATTGGTGAGGCCAACAACAGTCCTGACCAATTGAAGCTCACCAACCAATTTCTGGGCATCATGCAACGTTTTCACCAAAGGGATAAGCGAAAGCTTTTGTGGCCTAACAGCAGCATGAGTCACCTGCCAACCTAGATAATTCCAAGGAGCTACTTGCTGCACTTTCTCTGGGGCCACAACTAGACCTTTGCCCTTCAATGAGGCTGTTATGGTGTCACAGAGGCACTACCAAATGGATCTTGTTGACAGAAGAGGATGTCATCCATGAAGTGGTAGATGATCGTAGACGGCATTGCCTTCCGTAACGGTTGAAGTGCCCAGGCAACATACAACTGACACACAGCAGGCGAGTTCTTCATCCCTTGCGGTAACACAGTCCATTCATATCTTTTGGCCGGTGCAGCCTTATTGATTGATGGCACGGTAAATGCAAACTGAACTGTGTCCTCTGGACAAAGAGGGATGGTAAAAAAACAGTCCTTCAAGTCAATCACCAATACATGCCAGTCTCTCAGCAGCATTGTTGGCAACGGCATGCCTGGTTGCAGAGCCCCCATCGGCCACATTTGGTCATTCACTTTCCGTAAGTCATGCAACAAGCGCCACTTCCCTGATTTTTTGGGAATTACAAAAATAGGCGTGTTCCAGGGACTGACTGATGGCTGAACGTGTCCTGCATCTAATTGCTCTTTTACAATCTGATTGGCAATGTCCAGCCACTCCTCAGACAACGGCCACTGCTCGACCCAAACATAATCATCTGATCTCCAACGAAGACGGGGGGTTGGCAGCTTTTCAGCAGTGACCGTGCGTAAAAATGTTTCCCAGGCTCAGGAACGGAGACGGTCACCCCTAGCTGGCTTAACACGTCTCTGCCAATGAGGCCGTCTAGTTGGCCCAGGAGTGCCATGACATAGGGACACGTAGACACTGTTTGCCCTTCTGGAAACCGTAGCTGGAAGGGCTGCACAGATTGGAGCGGGTTGGAGCCACCTCCAACGCCTTGCACGGCATCTACAGCAGGTTGTAACCTCCAGCTTCGAGGCCACAGTTGCCGGCTGACAATGGTGACATCTGCCCCTGTGTCCATCATCATCGATATGGCAACACTCTTCTCATTGCACGTCAGTTGCACGGTGACCATAGGTCGGGCCTTCATTTTCTGCATGAGAGATACCACTACATCACCAGAGGACCCAAATCCATTACCTCCTCTGGCAAGGCGCGATGTCTTCTGGTCCCCCACCTCACTCTTAGGCAAAAGAATCAGCTGGGCAATGCGAGTCCCTTTTTGAATCAAGAGAGGTGGGGTCAGTGTGTAGCAAGCAATTAAAATTTCTCCAGTATAGTCCGCATCAATAACTCCTGGCAAAACAATTAATCCAGCAGTTCCAGCTGACGATCTTCCTATCAGCAAGGCTCCCATCTTGCTGTTCTCGTGATAGATGGGTCCTGTAATTCCAGTTGGTATCTTTTGAACTTGTGTAGACGTGAGAGTCACATCTACTGCTGCTGCCAGATCGAGCCCCAGGCTTCCCCTTGTTGCGGGAGGTGGTAGTTGTCTGAGAGCATTGGGCCGGCTATTTGTATCTTTGCGCGGGGGCCCTTTGCGCTGGACTTCCTGTTTTTTGCAGCCTTACAAATGCTGCTGGTGTGACCGTCTTTCTGGCAGTGGTCACACCACCCTACGGCAGAACAGTCTTTATGGAAGTGGCCTGCACCCCCACACCGGAAACACACGGAGGTGGACTTCGACGCCTTTCCCCTCTGTTTGCCAGCCACTTTCTGGGCCTCAGCAGCGAGAAGGCGTTGGGTTGGTTCCATTGCAGCGGCAAAAGCACCTGCCATGGCCTGGCTTTGCTGCTGTCGATTTGCTCGAGAGGCCACCTCAAGCATCTCAGGGACCTCTGCATCTTTGGGAAGGGTCGCAAGCAGGGGTCTGGTCTGTGCGTTGGCATTTTCAAAAGCCAACAGCTTGAGCAGATAACCTTTCCCATCCACAGTCAAGTCATTCTGTGCCATGATTGACTGTGAGAGACGATCAATGAAATGCGAGTAAGGTTCTGTAATCCCCTGCTTAACAGACGTGAGCAGAGGGAGTGGAGCTCGATCTGAAACTCCATAGAAGGCTTGACGGGCCAGTCTCGCTGTGGTGTGATGCAAGACTGCCGGAAACCGCAGCTGTACCTGCACATCCTCAAAATGTCCATCACCTGTTAACATGTCCGAGGTGACCCCTGCCAAGGGATCACCAGCCCCACTAGGACGAGCAGCCTCAAGCTGGGCAAGCCGCTTCCACTCTTTATGCCAAGCTAGCTGCTGGGAGGGCGTTAGAAAAAAGCGTGCGATGTTCTTACAGTCATGGGGGGAATTAGTTTCAGCCGTGAAAATCCAGTCCAAAACCAAGCACCCAGATTCCGTATTAATTCCCCCCTCCTTCAAAGCTTTCCTCGCTTGCTGCATCACTTTCCAATCATGCTGGCAATAACGCGGACCACCGTTGTCAAGCACAACAGGACAGACAACAGTATCAACCGCTGTCCAATAACCTTCCAAGATTGCATCCCTAATGAATCCAGACCACCGCGTTACACGGGGCTTTCCGTCACTAGATGGCGCTAGTGCATAGGAGTTGTGAGAGGATGGGCAAGCAGCACTGTCCTTGTCATCTTCTGAACAGGGCGAGGGGTCCTGATAAGTTTTAAAAGGGAAAGGCAATGACCTGGCCAATGGACACTGCTCCCCCTCTGTCTTCCGAAGGGCTTTCATGGTTTGCTTATTGGCCTCAGCCAACTGTTCTAACAACTCCTTCATTTGCCGCTCTAAAGGCATTAACGCACGGTCTCGCTCGCCGTCCGACCCCCCTGCCGAGGCTGCAGGCTCTCCTGCCACGGCAGCAGCAGGCGCAGACCCAGAAGCGGCAGCCCCCCCCCACAGAGGCCGTGACAGGGGCCGATCCAGGAGCGACGGTAGCTCCACCCACAGGGGCCGCGGCAGGCGCCGGCCCAGGAGCGATGGCAGCCCCCCGGAAGGGGCCGAGGCAGGGGCCGATCCAGGAGCGACGGCAGCTCCACCCACAGGGGCCGCGGCAGGCGCCGGCCCAGGAGCGATGGCAGACCCACCCCGGCAGGGGCTGCGGGCTCTCCCTGCGGAGCGGCGGAAGGCGCAGGTGCAGGCCCTGAACCGCGGCCAGGACCGCCTCCCTCCATCATGGCCCCAGTGGACACCCCTGCACTGCCCGGCACGGCGGACCGGGACGGCACCGCAACTCCATCAGCATCAGAGGCAGCAGCACCAAACTCAGACAAAAACTCACTCACGGAGTGGTGCGTCTTCCTAGACCCCTTCACGGCAAAACTACCCCCTCCTAGCCCCAGGAGTGCCTTCCAACTCTTCCCGCACCCCGACCCCGGGAGCGGGGGCACAGACGGCTCAGCGTGGTTCTCCCCCTCAGGCGCGAGCATCTTTACAGCTGCAGCCGCGATCTTTGATTCCGCCTTCATATCCTTAAGGGCAGTAACAACAACTTTCCACCTGCCTTCCAGCCCCGCCGCTTGCTTACTCTTATCTTGAATATGCAAGTCCCACATCAAATCACCAACCGCCTTCCATTGTTCCCACATAAATAACGTGGGCGGGTTTGGAAAAAGCCGTGCTCTCTAGCCCATACAACGAGCTTTTCAAACAGATTTTCGCTGACCGCGTCACTTTGCTTAGCCAGTATGCCCAGCAAAAGCCGTTTCGCAGCAGCTGTCTCGGCTGCCATCTTCTCAATAAGCCAAGACCTCCGGTAGGAGGGAGGGAGCGACCCTCGCTTTTGCTTACCACGGTCCGTGCACTTCGCTCCGCGGCAGCCTCTCCTACCCCGCCTCCTCAGCGTGAACGACCAGCCCAGTTCCACTGGCATCGATCTCAGCTACCTGGTCCAGACTCCGACCGACACCCGAGAATCAGTAACTACCGCATTTAAGCCCGCGATTCTCCACCAGTTAAAGTAAGAAATGTCGGTTTTTTTGAGCTCCCCAGGTTCCGGCGCGAGAATCACGATGTAACCTCCATAGGAGTATGATCAGTGCTCTGATTTATTGTTTACATTACACACACACATATCGTATATTCTCTAAGTCTACGAATAGTACAGGAATATCATTGGTCAATGGCTTGGGCGTGCTACCAGCTGAATTGGTACTTTTCTCAAAACTATGCTCTTCTCTATCAGTGTGTTTACCTGCTTCTCCCAACGGCTGCCACATTCCTTCTATTGTTTACTGCTCTTCTTGAAGCAGGCTCAGGGATACAGGGGCCTCGTTTCCCTCTGCATGGCCTGGACTGTGCACATAGGCTTCCAATAACACAATATGGCCTGTGTTATTGAAATATTCCTCAACAGAAATCAGTGATAACTTTATCTCTGCCAGGTGTGCCTTATGCACTTGTCTCACTTGTACTGCTTAAAAGTTCAGCCAATGCGTGGTACAAGATGATTACAAGGTGTTACCAATTTATAAATTTATTCTCTTGAGAATATCAATCTTTATTATGTATTCAAATATATTTTTCTGTTACTGCTCTGTAAAGCCTTGGCAGCCTTTTCTGTTTGTAACATTATTGTGAGTGGGCATCCCTCCACTGCCTGCTCTCCAAGGCTTTCTGATATCAACTAATGTTAGTACAGTTTGCTTTTTCTTTATTGTGCAAGTGGTAAAAAATTTTTAATCTTTATGAACACGGCAAAAGCAGGAACTACACTGGGGCTTGGCTACATTCTTGTTCAAGTTTACGCTGTATCTCTAACGGGGTGTGTGGTGACACCAAGAACAATGTTGCTCAATGTTCCTCAATGTTGAAGATGCTCCCAAGCATGTTGGGCTCACTGAACAGCACCCTGGGGTTATCATGTATAGTAACTGCAAACAACTCACAAGTGAGTGGGAACCGTCCTGGGGTTTCTATCATCTTTTGTGTGCTCTCTCTCGCTAATGGGGGTGAGCCAGCTTTTCCTAGCTCAAACTCTGGGAATACAGGGTCTGTGTTGAAAAACTGATTAACTGTTTCATGCAGCTGAGGGGGGCAGGTGTCCTTACCCCTGCAGCCTGCTGGGCAACTTGGCAACTTGGAGATACAGGCTAAACAACATGCCAACTTGAACTGGACTGGTCTTGTCTGATTGGACAGTCAACGACAAGTACTACAAATAAGAGCAATCAAACAAATCATAATAACAACCAGAATTAATACTCCCTGTACCAGCACGGCTTCTTGCCAACTGATTAGGCTCAGGGAATGAACCCATTTTTCTAAAGGAGAAATGTTAACAGTTAGCTTGTCAAAATTGTTTTTCACCACTTGTATTTTATCATGGACTTCTTTGGAGTGTTTGCATAACTGTGTAACATATCCCTTCAAACTCATCACATCTGTTTTTCCTATAGGGAAATATTGCTGTGACCAATGATTTTTTGAACATTCTGATACACTAGAATAGGCAGGTTGAAACTCATCACAAGATTCATTTCCGGGGAGTGATCTCACCAACCTTAGCTCTTGGGGATCCCTTTCTAAGGAGGTATTCAATTGCCATATGATATTTGCCATGGTTTCCCCAATACCACAGCAAGAATGTTTTTTGGCTGTTTTTGCACACCTTAATTGATTTTTAATAGACATTTTTTTACCTTCCTCAATACCAAAAGGAATAAAATCTTTGATGTTATAATAAGGCACTCCTATAAGGCACACTCTGTTTGGTTCTCCTGCTCTAACGATGTTACCTGAGCAGAAACTTTCCAAATCTGCCTGTTGAGAGAACATTATCCACACATTTTGGTTAGCAATAGCAGCAAGATAAGACACAAAGGCAAGAGATATACTTAGACACGTTCTGGATTTAACCACCTTTTGTACCATGGTGGCAAGATGCTTTCCAGCTGGCTTTACCATAGCTGTGAAAGCTTCTGCCACAGTCTGAGTTTGGCTGCGCTGGTTGACTCTGCCAGCTATCTCAAGCATTTCTGAAATGGTCCTTTGGCTGGCATTCTCAAGTGCCAACAGGTGGAACATGAACTTCTTTTCATGGTTTTCCAGTCCTGCATGTGAGGTTATAGCTTGATGCAGCTTGTCCACAAAGTGTTGATATGGTTCTGTCTTTTCTTGCTTCACTGTGGTGAAAGAGGGTAACGGAGTAGCTTCAGGCACTGCATCTTGCCTGGCCGAGTGTGCCGTGATGTAATGCACTTCTGATGTTAAGCTGCCTGTCCCTTTAAGAAGCGGCACTTCCTCGCTGCAAACTGCCATTAGAGTGGTTGGAGTGGGTGTGGAGATCACCGTGGGAACCGCGTTTGAGTGACAGCTGGATCCGGCCCCGGCTGGAGCTGCAGCCTCCGGGCTTGTCGGCTCGGTCGGCGCGGGGGGGGCCCCGTCTTGGCCGATGGTGAGGGCTCCGGGTACCACGCATGCGCTTCAGCTCGCTCTGGCAGCGCAGTACTAGATGCACACGCGAGTTCTACCACGCAGTCAAGTCCACCCCCGCGTCGTCTGTTTTCGCGGGGTTTTCAACCCTTTGTTCTTGCGCCCACGCGGTAATGGCGCGCGGTTCCGCCATAGAAAGTGCTTCTCCTCGCGTTTTCTCGAACCCAGGATATAATAAAAGTTCACTCTCGCTCTGGTATGGCTGGATAATTTCGTCGACATGTCACGTGGGGATGCTTTGGTTCCAGGGCGGCTGTTGTGTTCCCGCCGGCCCTCCAGGCAGGTACGATGTAGGAGGCAGCGGCGAGGACGTGGCAAGGGGAGCGCCGGTCCCTCGTTCCGGCTCCGGGCTCAGTGGTGGTGCAAAGACGGCCCCTCGGTACTCATAGGGCGGTGGGGTGGCTCCGGCGAGCAGCGAGCTCAGCAGCGGTGCAGAGGGCAGAGGTGGGCGCTGCGGGGGGAAACCGCTCCATGGAGAAAAACTCCCTCCCCATGTTTGTCTTGGCTCGAGGCTTTCGGAAGCCTCGGCGGCTCCTGTATGGCCCTGAAGCTGGGACAGCATCATTCTAACGGCTTTATATGTCGGAGCTAATTCCAAGGCATCTCTGGAAGCAGCTTGGATTGCCTCCCACAGATCTGCCCCTGTTTTTTCCCATCCCTCCATGCAATATGTGTGGCCGGCATCGGTTAAGTGTCCGTGATTCTGACACCAGAATAAAAGTCTCTCTAGCGCCGGCTTAACTATCTTATGCCCAGTAATGTGGGCTATTTTCTCGAAGCCATTAAGCAACGTGTGCTTCTTTACCGATTCAGTATTTCCCATGTTTTCCCCCGACTCCCCAGTCAGAGTTTCGTAGTCATCCAACGGGTGTTGTTTGCAACGCTTCAGCCTTTTGGCTGCCACCGACTCTTGGTCAGATCACCGTGATGTACTCATGTTCCAGTCTTCCGTGGTCACGCTCCTCCAGCAGCTCTCAGGGGCTGCTACACAGAAAAAGCACCTGAAGTTCTCAGGGCCCAGCAACTCTCAGGGGTTGCTACACACAAGTGCCCGAAATTCGGCACACCAGCAACTCTCAGGGGTTGCTACTAAGGCTTTTGGATCTGTCCACAGCTGGATTTTGTCCCAGAATATCACGTCACGGTCACCAAATGTCATGGATGGGTCCAAGGAGATCGCACACATCAATATGGTGTTCAGGCAAATCCCAATTTTATTCAAATTAGACAACATATATAAACCGAGGTAACCCTGCCCCGGGCACAGCACATCTGACTCCATAGGTTGAGGTTAGAAACATGTACTTATAAGGTAAAATCCAAAGCCCTTTCCAGGTGAGATGCTGGGCTTGTAGTTGTTTGACCTCTGTGTCCGGTGTCACGTGGTTCTTCTGGACCCACTGGAGTCAATAGGTGGCAACAGGGACTGGAACAGGAATGAGGCCTCCTGGCTCTCCCACCGAGCCCACCTGGCCACCATGGACACCTGGGAGGAGCTGGGGAGAGGAATCCCCAGTGTGGGATGGTCCTTGTGAAGCAGGTTTGGGAATTCCCTGCGGGGAGTGTGGTGGAGGTGCCTGTGATCCTTGTTTTGCCCACCTCCAGAATTTCCTCTTGTGCTACAGAAGGTCTGTGCACCACTGGATTGGGAAAGGTTCCATGGGTCTGTCTTCAATGCCCTGTACATTCCATCTTCTCCTGGAGAGCAAAATATTGGGCTGGGCTGGTGTTCAGTGCAGGAAGGCACAGGTAGATACAGATCTAAGGAGGTGGGAAATGCTTTTCCTGGTTGTGCTAAAGCCCTGGGACACAGCCCATGGATTTGTGGGATGCAGGTGCTGGTGGGGGTTGAGGCCATCCTGGGATGAAGCACATGGGAATATCCACTCCTTTGAGGGGTGGGAGGCAGTTTGGGCTCTGCCTGTGGGAGGTTTGCTGGGGAGGGTGATCCCTGCTCCTGCAGCACTCTCTGGGAATGGGAATCCTTCCCTGAGCTCTGGCTGTGCTCTGGGTGCAGGTCTGGCATCCAGGGCAATGACGAATGTGCCTACACCAACTCCCACGGGATCAGCAGTGACTGGTGCTCCCAGAGGAAATTCTCCATCTGCAGCCACCCCCAGAGGAGCCCCAGTGAGGTTTGGAAGGATCCAGGAACCCAGAATTCCACCTGAAACTTCCCTCTTGGCAGAGATCCACCATCAACTGCCCTTAATCTTACACAACCAGGAGTTTTAGGGCTGGTTTTAGGGCTGGTTTAGAGCTTGTTTGTGGCTGCCCTTATTCCCACACAGCCACAAGTCTCCCCTGTGGTTTAAATTTTAATTTGGAGCACTGGAAACTCCTCCTGGCGACAACACAGAGGGAGTCCCTGGGTATTTGCAAGCACCACCAGGGTGGAGAGAGGGACCTGCAGTGGCTCAGCCCCCAAACCCACATCAATCAGTCCCTGCTGGCAGCTCTGCCCTCCTGCCCATCAGGGATTGCCACTGCCCAGGAGCTGCTCCCTGCTGGAAATAGAGAGGAATCTGCTCCAGCCCCTGCCTGGAGCTGGGCTCTCATGGATTTGGGGGAGTTTTAGGATGGACTCAAGGGGGATTTATCCCTTTTGGATGCCTCACCTTGTCCCTCCAGCAGCCACACCATGATGCCCACCAGGACCAGTTGCCCAGTCCCTCCAGTCCCCAGCAGAGCCCAGAACCAGTGAGGACCTGCAATGGGACCGTACTGGGAGTGAGGGAGGAAGCAGCTCTTCTTCTTCTGTGCTCCCTGCTCTGCTTTTAATGCTCTGCCTCAGCTGCAGGTCCCCCACATCCCTCTGCTCAGTGAGGAAACCTCAGAAGGCTCTCTGGGAGCCCAGAAAACCCACAAGGTGCCTCTTTGTTCCCTTGTCCCAGCAAAGCTGCAGAGCCTCAGAGCTCAGTCCCTCCCTCTCCTGCCCTGAGCTGCACCCAGAGGTGTCCTGGGCATGGGGAGACCCCCAAGCCAATCCCTGGGGATGTTTGGAGTGATCCCAGAGGGGGCTGCAGAGCCCCCCAGCCCTGCTGAGCAGGTGAAGCCCTGCATGGTGTCTGTGGGCACTGGTTGTATTTTCCTTCCTTCCCAAGGAAATGGGGTGAGAAGAACAAAACCTGCTGGCGCCAACACTGTGCCCCAGGCTGGGGGTGGGCAGCAAACCCTCTGGAGGGCAAAGCATTGGGTTGTGGCCACCAGCAGCTCAGGAAAAGGCACAGAAGGTCCTTTTCTTCCCCAGGATTTCCTGCAGGGAAGGGATCCAGCCCCATCAGGGACATTGGGCCCTCCAAACCCGTCACCCCAAGGCAGAGCTCCCCTGGAATGAGGCAGAGGGGCCAAGGGACATCACTCACCGGGACCCCTCTGGGGCACAGCAGGGCTGGCACAGATGGTGGTCAGTGCCCTGTCCCTGCCCCCGGGACATTGGGATCCGGGATAACGAGGGGTTTGGCCTCTCTGGAGCAGGAGCAGAGCCCGGCAGGGGGGTGGGCTCGTGTCCCTCCAGGCTCTGAGTCGCTGTCCATGTGTCACCGCGGCCGCAGGAGCCACAAAGAGCCACTGCCGAGGGTGAAGCTGCTCCGAGGCGTGTGAAGGGGCTGTGGGGGGAGAGAGGAAGGTGCTGAAAGCGCTCCTGGAGGTACATCCCTTCCTCCTCACTTTCAGTGACATGGAGTAATATAGACATTATGATGTAAATATATTATATATTATATGTACTATTCTATCATTATTATACTTACTAAAATATTGATATTTTATTAGAATATTACTAAAACACTATTTTAAATTATAGTTTAATTCTAATTATTTGATTATGTTTTCATGGCATAATTTGCTTTTATTTATTTATTTCTATAATTTAATATATATAAAATAAAATTCTATTTTTGCTAATACCTTAATTCTAATTATTTGATTATATTTTCAGTATGTAATTTTTATTAGCCATATATTTATTTTCCTAGTTATTTATATATTTTTATACCTTTTATATGTTTCTTTATTTCAATAATTCATTTTTATTCACTGATAAACAATCTATAATTTCTTTTGTTGCCACTTATTTAATCTATTCTTAATTAAATTATGTGTTATTAAATTTTTGTTATTAATTATCCTTCCACTGTGCCCTGTAGCCCCCAAAGGCCAAATAACAAACCCCACTGTGCCCTGTGCCCCCAGCCCTTGGTCTGCAGAGCGTTGCCAGAGGAACAGGAAACCTTTGCACAGACCCCCAAAAACTCAGGGAGAGGGATCAGGGCACAAAATGGGTCTGAAATGAAGCAAAGCTGCTTTTTATCCCAACAGCCCTTGGACAGTCCCACCTGGGGGGTGCTGGGTGTGTTGTTCACCCGTCTCCACTCCTGCCCTGCCCTCACTCCAACCCACACTGGCTGCAGGTTCCTGCCTGGAACAGCCTTGGGGTTCTCCTGGGAAATGGAGGTGACCAGTTGTTCCAAAAATCTCTCTGGGGAGAGTTTCACGAGATGCAAAGCCACTGAGTAAATGTGACTCCCAAATCCATGGGGCACAAGTGTCCCTGTGCCCTGAACACCACCCCAAACCCTCCTTGCCCCCCTGCCCACCTGAAAAACCAGGACTTTGGGGTCCTTTTCAAGCCTCCTCCTCCCTATTTCCCATTTGTGTCTTACTCTGGAGCACCACCAGCTGATAGTGCTGATCTTCACAGCTTCTCTTGCCATGAGCCCAGTTTTCCAATTCCTTGGAGAGCCAGGAGCTGAGGGAGCTCAGGGGGTGCAGCAGCCTGGGACACAGGGTTGGAGTGGAGCACCTGGAAGCTCCTGGAATGGGCTCAGTTTGCAGCCCTTGGCAGGGCTGGGAGTCGGTGGCCGTGGGACCCTCCAGCCCTCGGCTCCTCCCTCAGCCCCTTCTCTCCCCTCCCAGCTGGGTTGGCTCCCCTGGAGCTTCCTGGGGCTGCTTTTGGCCACCAGGGAAGGGTCTTGGAGGCAAAACTGTTCCAATTCCAGAGGTTTTCCAGCTCTCTCTGTTCCTTCCCTGCTCTTTTCAAGCCCAGATCTCATTTTAGAGGCCACCAAACCCAACTTTCCCTGTGAGTCTGGAAACCTCAACATGGGGATGGAGAAGCAAATGGACCCCAAAGGTAACAGACCCAAAAGTCTTCCCAGAGCCTGAAATAAGCATTTTTCTGCCCAAATACACTCCCTGTGACATTTCCTGGCTGGAGAAGGTCCATCCCCAGGATGCCTCAGATTGGCACAAACTGTTTCCCCGGCCACGATGAGTCCTGAGAGCGACACTGACCTCGGACACCTTCTCACATCGTGACTGAGGTGAGTCTGACCCCAGGAAATGGCACCAGCCAGGCCTTTTATCTGTTTTTAAAAGTCATATTTCTACATTCTGGAGCCTCCCCTGTGCCTGGGGAAATGGGGCTGAGCACAGCCAGGGCAAGGGGCTCACCAGGAGTGTAGAGACACCTGCACAGTCAATAGTTGGGGCAAAGATGGAGAAAAGAGGTGGAAATTCATTAAATTGATTTAAAAACCCTTTAATTGAGGTTCTTGATGTGAGATTGAAGCATGTCAGGAGCTGGAGCTGTGCAGCCACAGGCAGGTGAGCAGGAGACAGGTGCTATTGGGTGTTTCTTTCCCAAAATTTTGGCTGGGAGGGACTTGAAATGGCTTTTGCTGTGGGTTTTGACCCAATCTTTGGCCTCTTTGATCCTGTGACAGGAGTTCTGACCTGGATCACAGGGATGGCCCCACTCCCACTGGGAAGGGGTGAGTCTGGTGTTTGATTGAATTTTACTTGATCTTTATTTTGAGTTTTCTTCTCCCCTCCCCCCTGTGTCATTTTCCACCCTCAAACTCACATTTTCCCCAGATTTGAGACACTTGGACCATTTCATGAAACAACCACCAATTCCCAACCTTATCCATTCCTTTTTCTTCACGTTTTTGGGTGTTAAGCCCAATTTTGGGCTGTTCCCGGAACCTTCCAGCAGTATCTGGTTATAGAGCTGCAATGACTTTTTTTCGTCATGTATTCAAAACCTGGGGACAAAAAAAAACCCAAACCCAACCCGCAGAAAAAAATCAGGAATTTTCCCACTATCTTTCAGCAGCAGGAAACAGGATAAAAGGGGATGCGCCCAAAACCACAACAGGAAAAGCTCTACCATTACGTTGATTTGTTTACAGATTATTTATTTTAATTTCTTTCTATTGGGCTTTTATTTTATATTTCTTCCTTTTCCCTTAATTTTCTGATTTTATTGATTTCTCGTTTATATTTTTTCCATATTCTCAAGTTTATTGTTATTTTTCTTCTACTCACAGTCACCTTTCAACCCTTACAGAAAATGTCGTGCTGACCTGCCCTTCCCACAGCCTTTCTTTGGTGCTGTCAGGCCACGGATTACAAGAAAAACCTCAAAAACAATTTAAAATAAATGAGGCTTTGTGGTTAAACCCCGCAGTGGGAGATTTAGTTACAAGGACACTTATTTTTGAAGGGCTTCCATTAAGGAAATTATCAAAAGGGCTGGAGGGAACCGCACTGGGTCCTCGTGGCCGCTCTGGGGTCACCTCGGGGACCCTCCGAGCAGAGCGACCCCCTCCTGCACCCCCAAATCAACATTTTTGCATAATCTGCCCCCCCCCCCCCCCCCAGCTGAGGAGAAAAGCTGGAAAAGCTGAGAAAAGTGCTGAAAAGCTGATGGAGCTGGAGGGTGGAGCTGCAGGAAAATTCCCCAGAAAAAAACCCAATAAGAATAAATCAAAATAATTATTAATTCTTTGAATACTTCCTGTTTTGGTTTTGCAGGACTTCGGAGCTCCTTTTGCAGAAGAGGGGATTGAGAGAGAAAATTTAATTGGGAGAGAAAGATTTAATTATGAGGAGAATATTTAATTGACAGGATTTTAATAGGGGGACAATATTTTAACTGGAGAGGAAATTTAATTTTGGCAGAAAACTTTAATGAGAGGGAAAAGCATTACTTGGAGAGAGAATTTTTTTAATTGGGAGGCAACAAGTATGGTTGGGGAGAAGCCTCTAATTATGGGGAGAAATTTTAATTTTCAGTTACTTTGAAATACAGGGGAAACTTTATTTAGCGAATAAAATTTTATTGGAGGTGAAAATTTTGAGGGAGAAAACGTTAATTATGGGAAAAAAAGTTTAAACTGGGCGCAGAAAATTTAATGAAAAAGTTTGATCATTAGAAGGAAAATTTAATTTCGGGGGGATGTTTTACATGTTAACGTTCGGAGGAAACTTTACCTGTTTTTTCTTCCTCAAATCCCGCTCGTAGAGGCACAGGAGCCTCTGTGGGAGCCCGTGCGGAGTTCAGACGGCTTCGGGAAGAATTCAGGGGTATTTTAGGAGAATTCCGAAGTACCTGGGGAGCTTTCAAGTATTTCGGAGCACTCACAAGTATTCGAGGAGGTTTCTGTTACTTGGTGAGAATTCAGAGATATCGGAGAGGGAGAAATTCAGAGCTATTCTGGGAGGAATTCAGGCGTATTTTGAAGTAATTCTTCAGGGCTATGGAGACACGCGTGGGTCTCTGTCCGCGCTTCCCTCCCAGCTCCAATCTGCCCAAGTTGATCCAAAGCCGCTGTTGTGTCCCGAATTTGCCGCCAGCGGTTCCCCCGCTGCTCCAATCCCCGCCCGGGCTGTGGCACTGAGATGCGGCTGCTCAGCCGGGCAGGTCACGGGATAAACAGTTTATTAAAAGGGTTTTAGTGCATCGAGGCGATTTGCCGGCGTGTACTCGGATCGGCGGGGCCCGGGCCGTGCGGGGGGAGCCGGCTGGGAACTGCGGGGCGGCCCCAGCGCGGTGCCCTCGGGCTGAGCGGAGCCGGCTGGGAACACCCCGCTCGTCTCCGCCGCTCCAGCCGCTTCCCGGCTCCGGCTCTGCCGCCGCTCGGCCCCGGCCGCTCCCTCGGGGTGGCTCTTTGGGTGTCACGGGCCGGCGGAGACTCCCCGGTGCGATTCTTTTATTGTATTTTATTCAATGTTTTGTATTCCGTTCACACTTCCCGTCCCTCGGTGCCGCCCTTCTGTCCCCGCCCAGTGATGCGGCTTTTTCGGGGACACCGAACACCGTCCGACCTCCACGGTGCCATCCCCGCCGCTCCCTCGGGACAGCTCTTTTTAGATACGGAGCGGAGACCGCTCGGCGCAGGTTTTTAGTCGATTTGTTTTATTCTCTGTAATTGATTGTATTCACAGCTCGCCTGTCCCGCTGTGCTGCTCCTTCAGTGACACGGGACGGCCGGGACCCCTCCGTGCCGGTCACCAGCCCCTCACACTCCCCGCTCCCTCGGGGCAGCTCTTTTAGATCCGGGGCGGCGGGGACCCCCCGAGCGCGGCTTTTTAGTCTATTTATTTTATTCTCTGTGCTTAATTCCAGTCACCCCTCGCTTAAAGTAAACAAACTTTATGCGGAGAGAAAGGACTTCACAGTACGAACCTATGAGATTCACAGTGAAGACATTTTATTTCACACAGCACACGGTTTATATAGGGTTAGAGGTACATCGTATTGGCTAAAAAGGTCTTACCTCAACACCCTAGAACTTCTAATTGGTTAAAAGCCTATCTCTAACAAGTCCAGTGTTTATATTATCTCATCCCGATGTTTTGAGGTCCATGTCCGGAGATCAGGAAGGCCGTTGAGATGTTCTCATGAAAACATTTGCAAGGAGTGACCGCGGCCTAACGGACAAACTGCAGGCGTGTGTCCTTGCGAGCTGACATAGCTACATGATTCTCACGGATCTGGAGCAGTTTGGATTGCTCAGAAACTCACTTTTTGCAAGCAATCTCACAACACTCGCTCTCCCCTCGGTGCAGCCCTTTGACAACACCCGACAGCGGGTCCCTCGGGGCAGCTCTTTCGGTGACTCGGGAAGGCTCTTTTAGTGTATTTTATTCTACCCTCTGCATTTTATTCCATTCCATTTTATTCCAGTGCTCCACCCAAGGCGACTATTTCACCGCCGCTCCTCCTCGCTAGTCCCGACATGCAGTTCTTTTAGTTATCGGACAGCGGAGACTCCCCCAGTGCGGCTCTTTTGTTTTACTATTTTTTATCCTCTGCATTTTATTCTATTCAGACCTGGCCCCCATCTCCGGTGACTCCCGACAGGGCCCGTCCCGCGGGGCGGCTCGTCAGTGCCGGCCGGGACCCCTCAGTGTCGATCTCTGTTCCATTTCCTTCATTCTCTGCTTTGTATTCGCACTTCGCTCGTCCCGCGGGGCGGCTCTTCAGTGACACGGCGGGGGGGACCCCTCGGTGCAGCTTTTTGTTCTATTTATTGTACTCTGTTGTCTGTAGTTTATTCCATTCCCACCCGCCCGTCCCTCGGGCAGCTCTTCCAGGCGCGGGCGGCGGAGACCCCCCGGGGCGGCTCTTTGTGTTTTCCTCTGCTCTCTGTATTTCATTCCATCCCCTCCCGACCGTCCCGCGGGGCGGCCCCTTCAGTGCCACGGCCCGGCGGGGACCCCTCGGGGCGGCTCCCCCAGGGCCCTTCCCCTTCTCCTCCTTTTCCTTCTCCTTCCCCTCCTCGTTCCCGCCGGGATTCCCCGCCCGTCCCTCCCCGGCACGACCCGGTGTTGCCGCTGCCGGAGCCGGAGCGGCTGCGACGCGACTTCCCCGCGCCCCAGGGCCCGACTTGGGGGGGGGGGGGGGGGGGGTCTCACCTCGGTTCTCTTTGGTTTGTTCTTCCCCAGATGGGCAAAAACGATTTTTGGAGTTTTCTGCCACAAATCTGTCCCCTCCTCCGCTCGGCCAAAGGGATTTGGGGCTGTTTTCTCTTTTTGGGGGCAAAGAAAACCAATGCCCTGAGTCCTGGCAGGAGCAGCAGCCCTGCAGCCTGTGGAACCCGTGCTGGCCTGTGCCTGGCCGTGGAACAAAGCAGGTCAGGGACTACTGAATCAGTGATTAATTAGCTTAAGTATTTGCTCCCATTTAGAGTGCAGGAGAAGGAGGCCCCAGGGCTTTTGCTGAACGGCTGCTGTCCAGCCCGGCATCAGCTCCACAACCCTGAATTTGTGTCTATTTTTTAATAGATCTGGTATTTAATTCATTAATTCTTGATATTTTATGATTCTTTTAATGATATTTTATTGATTCTCTTAGAGATCAGTATCAAGTTCATCTTGCTCTTTTATTTTCCCCATTTTTGGGGAGCGAGGAGGGGTTTTCCCTGTCAGTCTCTCGCGCTGCAGCTCCTTGTCCCTGGCCCCGGGTTTCCTCCCTGTGCACACAAACCCCAGCCCGGCCCCTCGGTGCCCTCCCCGGGCCATCAGGGCGAGTCCCCCCCCGCACTGTGGGGCTGTGGCGGGGCAGGGAGCTCGGGCCCCGCTGCCAGTTCCCCCCAGGCCGGGCCAGCGCGGGGTCAGCGGGGCTTTGGCTCCCTGTGCACTCCCCCGTGTCACAGCCCCGTGTGCCCAGCCCGGGTCCGTGTCCCCACCCTGTGCCCCCTCCCGGCTGTGCCGGCACATGGAGGACCAGGACGGCTGCAGGGTCTGAGCCCGCCGGGGCAGGCGGGGTCTGCGGGGAGCGCCCCGTGCCCCCGGGGTGCAGGGACTGGGGGTCGTGTCTGCTGGGCCCCCCCGACTGGTGGGGGAGAGGAATTCGAGGGGGTGCTGATGTGGGTGGGGTGGTGCCACCCCTCGGGTCCCCAAGGGCTGCTCGGGGTGGGCAAACTGAGGCGCAGACTGAGGCAGGAGGGGCTGGGGGGGCTTTTCTCGAGGCTCTGATTGGCTGCTGTCCCACCCCTCAAGCTGGGACCCCCAAAGGACAGAGATTTTTTTCAACACTCAGATCCCCTGTTCAGGGGGCTGCAGGGACTTGGGGGGGTCTCACCAGGGAGCTTTGCCCCAGGACACTCTACCTCGGGCTCTGGGGGTGGGGGGTGAGGGATGCCTTGAGTCCCCCCTTTTCCCATGGTCCTTGCTTGAACACAGGATCTGACATTCCAGAACCTGAGGGGTCCTCACTGCAGCCTCCCCCCACTGTCCCCTCGGGGCCCTGACAGCCACCCTGGCGCTGTCCCTTGTGCTGGGCGGGGAGTTGCCCCAGGGGCTTTTGGGGGATGGTGCCCCTTTGCCCCCATCCCTGATGTCCCTGACGGGGCTCGGCCTCCCCCCCTCTGCAGTGTCCTGGTGTGGGGCACAGAGGGGACAGCCCGCTTGTCCCAGCCTGAATGGCATCTCTGGGAGCTGTGGAGGATCCTGTGCCCCCTGCCAGGTCACCCACCCTCCGGGGTCCCCTCAAAGCAGGGACAGGGTGTGACAGCCCAGGGAGAGCTCAGGGTCACATGGAGCCCGGAGAAAATGGGACAGACGCTCAGGGGGGATGTGGGACCCAAAGGGGATGGATGTGGGAGCTGAGAAAAGGGATGCGGGAGGTGAGTAAGGGGTTGCAGGAGTTGGGTGGGAATGTGGCAGGTGGTGTCCCCATCCCTGTCCAACAACCACCCACACAAATGAACGAGGCCCTTTCCTGGCTCTGCTCTCTGGTGTCCTCAAGCACCTGAGGAACAGGGAGCAAAATCCCCTGACACCCTCCCACATCCCCTTCCCAGAGGTTTCTTCCCCCCCCAGCCCCGTGGGGTGTGTCCCACAGCTGCTTCCAGGGCTGCTGCAGCAGCACCTTTGGGGGGTCAGGGTTAGGGGTCCCTGAGAGCCCTGGATGCAGCCTCAGGTGAGCAAAGCCCCCCTGAGCACAGCCAGGGCTGTCCCCGCCCTGCTGCAGGGACAGAGCCCCGGCCCCAGCACCACCTCTGCCCTCCCCAGCTCTGCCCCTCCTGCCCCTTCCTCTGCACTGGGCAGAGGGCAGAGGAACCATCTGCATCCCCCTCCTGCTTCCCAGCCCAGGAACAGCTTTGGAGCTGCAGCTGCTGCTCAGCACCCACAGCTGGGGCTGCGCTGGGGCTGCTTTTCTTGAACCTCTTGTGCTGGGAGAGAGAAGGAGCCTTTCCCTGGAGCAGAGGCCCTGCCCAGGGCTAGGAAATGGTTCTGTGTGGGGAAGGCTGGTGGGTTCCATCCCCCCTGACCCACCGGGGGCCGGTGGATGAAGGGCTGGAGGGGCCCTTGGGAGGGGTTTGGGAGCTGCTGTCCCCCCACCCAGAGGAATCTACTGGAGCTTTGATCCAAAACAGGCCTGTGGGTAGGTGGGAGTCAAGATATCTGGGAGAGAGGAAAGGAGAGGAAAATCTCTGAGGGAGAGAAATTTCTGTGCCTCCTTCACCTTTTTCAGCCTTTTTCCTCTCGCACTTGGTTTTCCCTCCAAAATGCCCCAAGCTGCAGCCTGGAGCAGGAGGGATTTGGGGATGGGGGACAGGAACAAAATGCTGCATCAGTGAAACCTTATTAAAAATTCCAGCATTTGGACAGGGAAAAACATCCTTTTGGGTCTTCCCTTTGCAAACACAGGCAGGGGGTCCTCACCTGGAAAATCTTTACCTGTGGGGGAAGTACCAGGTGCAGGGGCTGGTAATAATTTTATTTACTGTGGTGATTGTAAGAACACCTGCTGGGCATTGATGTGGGGGGTTTATAGAGTTTTAGTAAGTACAGAAACCCTTTGCAGTTGCCAGTGACTCCACAGCAGCATCCACAGGTATTTCTACTCTGTGTCAGATGATCATTGTTCTAGATTTTTAATTTATTTTTCCTGATAAATATTACAAAAAATCACTCCTATGGGACCATTTTTGCTTTGCTGAGGAGAACTGTGAGTGCTGGGGGGATTATCAGCTTTCTGTGTCTTATTTTAGGAGCACAGGAGCATCCTGGCAAAGCCCTGGGCTGGAGCAGGAGCTGTGCAGGCCCCGGGAGCTCAGGGCGTTGTCCGAGCTGAGGTGGTGGCAGGAGGAGCTGAGGGTGCCCCTGTCCCCTCTGTGCCCCCCCAGGGGTGGCAGCGCCTTCCCCAGCCCTTCCTCCCTGCGGCTGGCCTTGCCCACTTGCCAGGCTGTGGCTCCAGGCCTGGCTAGCCCCGGGAGGGGCTGGCACTGCCTCCTGCTCCGGAGCAGCGCTGGGACCCCGGGGCACGTTCATCCTCCCGGGCTCTGCCTTGCCCAGGGTGCCCTGGGCGGGAGCACAGCCGGGCTGGTGCTGAGGGTGTCCCCGGGGCAGGAGCAGCTGGGAGGGTCCCAGCCCCGTGCTCAGCACCCCCCACCCTGGCCTGGTTTAACCCCGGGGGCAGCTGATCCCTCCCAGCTGCTCACACACTCTGCTCCACCCTGGGCTGGGGGACACAATCCAAGGGGGAAGTGTCAATCCCCACGGGCTCAGATGGGACAGTTTAATAAGGAAACCAAACCCAATCAAATGATGGAAAAAGCCACAGGGGCTCCATCCCCAGGTCATTTTCCACCCCCAAACTCACATTTTCCCCAGATTTGAGACACTTGGACCATTTCATGAAACAACCACCAATTCCCAACTTTGTTTCCTCCTTTTTCTTCATGTTTTAGGTTGTTAAGCCCAATTTTAGGCCGTCTCTGGAATCTTCCAGCAGTTCCTGTTTATAGAGGTACAAGGATTTTTTTTTCTCATTTATCCAAAACCTGGGGAGAAAAAAAAAGGGGGAAAAAATCAGGACATTCCCCCAGTTTCTTTCAGCAGCAAGAAACAGGATAAGAGAATAATCCCAAACCCACAGGGGAGCAGGGCAAGGTCTCCAATCCCTCTCCCTGAGCAGCAGCACCAACAACTGGCTGGGACCCCCATTCCCAGCTCCCTGCACCGCTGAGGGGGGAGGAGGAGAACTGGGAAGGAGGGAGGGGTGGGGGGAAGGGCTTTGTCGGGTTTAGTTCTCCTTCTCCTGCTCTCATTCCGGCAGTACCAAGTTAATTCCCACGCCCACTCGGAGTCTGATTTGCCCGCGCTGGTGCTCGGGGAGGGATCTCTCCCGCTCCCCATGCCAAGTCCCGAGCCCTCCGTTGGATTTTCCCTGCCCTGCCCGCTCGCAGAGGGAGGGAGAGGGGCTTTCGTGGGTGCCGCCCCCAGCCAGGGCCCCCGCCCCCCCGAGCTGTCCCGCAGCTCCCTCCTCAGCCGGCCCGGATCCATCTGCTCGCAGAGCCCGGGCAGCATCTCGGCGGCTCCGCAGGGCACTCGCTGCTCCCTCCGGGCTCGCAGGGACCACCCCCCCCCCGGCCTCCCCTGTGCCCCCCGCAGCCCCTCCCTGCCCATCCCCTGGGAGCGCCGAGCCCGGCCCCGCTCGCGGCTCCCTCGGGCCTCGACAGCAGCAGCAGAGCCCGCGGGGCCCGACCCAGCGCCAGGGTAGGGCCGGCCCGGCTGCGGCGGGGGGAGCGCCCGGGGCACCGGGGCGGCCGTGACCGATTCTGCCTTACCCGGCCCTTTCTGGCCCTTCCCGGCCCCATCTAACCCGGCCCGGCCCTGCCCGGGCTCTTGAGCCGATCGGGGCGGGTGGGGAAGTTCCGCCCGGGAAACGATGGGCGGGCCAGGCGGGGCGGGGCTAGAACAAAACTCCGAACTCCCATTGGCTGCTGTGACTGTCACTCTTCCATCCTGAGCGTCCATTGGGTATTTTCGCGTCACTCCTCGCATTTCCCGCGCGTTGCCATGACAACTGCGGAGTACTCGGGGGCGGGAGGGAAGCGGTGTCAGCACCTGCGCAGTGACGGGCGGAGACCCGGATTTGGCCGGGGGAGGGGAGGAGACCACGCGGTTTTCCCCTCTCCTGTTCGGGAGCTTTCCCCGTTCTCTTTCCCGGAGCTTTCCCCGTTCCGGTCCCGGAGCTCCTTCGCGGGACCCCCCGCGCCGTGTGGGCCGTGACGGTGAACGTGGAAAAGCCGGGTAAGCCCCCTCCCTCCCCCCCCAGCACCCTCAGATCCCGAACCCCCCCCACTTGGGACCCCCAAAACTCCCCCAGGATGCCCCAAATCCCCTTCTGGACCGGCCAGAGCCCCTCAAAACTCCGCAGAGACCGCCCCCAAACCCCCAAGACTCTCCCAGAGGCCCCCAAAACACCCCAGAACTTTCTAAAACACCCCAGAGAACCTCCCAGAGACCCCCAAAACACCGCACAGAACCCCCAAACCATTTCCAACCCCCAAATGCCCTGCCTGGTTAGGGGGGAAGGGTCACACCCTGCAGGCAGTTCTTCAGCTTTTGGGCACCTTTTGGAGAGTCAGAGCCAAGACTTTGGAGAGTCAGAGGTTTGATTTGGAAATCATGTAAATCTTTCAGTGCTTGGAAAGAGGAAGACGTGCCAATAATCTGAGCCAGTGGAAGGTGTCCCTGCCCACGGCAGGGCTTGGAAAGGGATGAGCTTTAAGGGCCCTTCCCACCCAAACAATCCTGTGATTCTGTGAGTTGAGCTTGAGGAATTAGTTAAAAACCCAACTCCTCCTCTGGCCTTGGCTCCAGTTCAAACCCCCGCCAGTTTAGGGCTGGTGTAGGGCTGGATTTAAGTCTGGGTTTAGGGTTGGTTTTAGAGCTAATTTAGAGCTGGTTTTGGGCTGTTTTAGGGCTCACTTATTTCTCATTGAGGGCTCCTTTAAGGGCTGGTTTAGGACTGGTTTTAGTACATTTTCAGAGCTGGTTTAGTGCTGGATTTAAGTACAGTTTTAGGGCTGTTTTTCAATACTTGTATAAATACCAAATTATATTTCAAGTGCTCTCAGCACTCAAAAAGTCAATTTGACCCATTAATTTATCAGAATTATTATATTCTTTATTATCGTATTTTACAATATTATGATTATATCTTATTAGAACTGCTACAGTCCCTCACCCCAGTTGAAAGTACTGAAAAGTGTGGCATTAAAATCTGTCCCTCCACACTTTGGGGTGGTGTCTCATACCGGTAATGTGCCAATGGAGAAAGATAATTGAGGGACTGAGTTCCACAGTTTTACTTCTGTGTGACAGGAAGAAAACTCAAAAATATGTGTGTTCTGTCCCAGGTAGCTCCAACCATGAGAAGATTTAGGGTGTAAATATTAATTAGGATTAATCAATCCTCAAGCTGCACACCCAGTCACACTCTCCTTACAACCAGGAGAAAGAAACCTCAGTGGACAAAAGCTGATGCATGAACTGTAATTTTAGACTTGGAGTCTGAAAAGTCCTTTCTGTCCCAGGGAAATGTGACCAGCTGAGGGTGTGGATCTCACTGGCTACTCCAAGTTATTCCCCCAGTCCCACATCAACATTGAAAAGAGCTAAATTTAAAAAAGTTCCGTTACAATCCAGGTCACAACAGGTCACGACAAAACTTCCCCATGCAAAGCTTTTGGATTCTAAAAGCTGGTAGAAAATGGGAGATTTATGTTGCATTATTGGCAAGTCCATGTGTTGGTTTCCTGGGCAAACCTGGGACTTTCTGCTCCTCTGGTGCTGCTCTGCCCTCAGCCCTGGGCTTGGTGCCCAAAGCAGGGAAGTACCAAGGGAGACCAGACTGGTGAGCTGAGGGACTCCAGATTGTGCTGAGACTTTTCCCAGAGATCTCAGGGAGAGTTAAGGAATATTTATCTCCCAGATAAATTTGGGCACCACATTTTTTGTTAAATATGAGTGTCAATGTTTTCAATACCTGTATAAATACCAACTTATTGTTCAAAAATAGTCAATTTTATGCATTAATTTCTCTGTATTATTTTTTATGATTTATTATAGTATTTTACAATGTTACTATAATTATATGTTATTATGACTTCCAAATCAGCATTTGTAATCCACAACATCCAGAAAAAACCTTTTGCACTGAGAAAAACTACTATTTCTTTCTTTCTTTATTCTTTTTCTTTTCCAGACCTCTAAGTACTTTTTATTCAGGATATTAAATTACTATTTTTTTCCTCACCAGATTCTTCCAATATTTTATTTTTAATTTCTAAATCACTTCCTTTGTTTTATCCACTGCTTTTGTCACCCCCTACATGTGTCAGAACATTATTTTCTTTATTTGCTAATTCTTTGGAGATGCAAGTAAAACCCAGTGCAATTTTCAGTCAGTTCAAGGCCTTCTAAACTGTATAATAACAGCTACTCTGAGGGAATTGCCTTTAAAATTGTGCATTTTTTCTGGAAAATTAGTTCATTGTTAATTACCTTCAAAGTTCCTTGACCAGTTGTTCCAGGGAGGGTTCATGGGCTTTCCAGGCTGAAACCAGACAATGTGTAAAATTCAAGCTAGAAACTTCTCAGTGTACACAAAATGTTTCTCCTTCAAGGCCCAAGTCCCAGTTACAAGCTCTTCTTTTCTTTATCTTGGCAGGTGGCAAGGCCAGTCATGGACAAAAAATAATGGCATCTCATCACACCTGAATACACAGGGGTCCTGCTGTCCAGGCTCCCCCTTCTCCAGGCCCCCCTTTCAGGGTCCTGGGGCTCCCCCTTTTCCGCACTCCCCCCTCTCCAGGCTGCCGGGGGTCCTCCAGCTCAGCTATGGCCCCTCTCTGCTCCCCATCTCTAAAAGTCACCAGGCATGTGGTGTCCATGAAAAGCTCCAAAATACCGAGAGTCAGGCAAAAACCCCTCAAAAATATCAAAACTGCAGAACATCAAGATTCAGCCAAAACCCACTCCAAAATATGGAGGTAAAACCAAACAATCCCTCCCAGAAGTTCTCTTTCTTTGGTCTTTCCACTTTAGGGTTCTGGCTTGCCCCCCTGTTTCGGCTGCTGGGGGACCCACGTGTATTAGGACAGGCCTGTTCTCTTTCAGCCTGGCGGGGTGACTGTTCTGTCTGTCCTTCTGGTAGACTTGTCTCTCAGCTTGGCGGGTAGACCTGTTCTCTCCCTGCCCAGCGGGTAGACCTGTTCTCTCAGTCCTGTGGGTAAACCTGTTGTCCGGCGGGTAGACCTGTTCTTCCTCAACCCAGCAGGTACACCTGCTGTCTCCACAGGACCACCTGTTCCAGCCGCGGGTCTCCCTCCCTTGCCTGGCCGTCCACGGGCACTCCTGGGAGCAGCGGCGGGGGGTAGACCTGTTCTCTCTCAGACCGGCACCCACACCTGCTCCTAAACCCACTGTGTCTGCCCCGCCAGGCCTGCCCTGCCGGTGGGGTGCGCGGGGCCAACCCAGGAACACCCCCGGGACAAGGGGAGGGGACACCCACGCTCCTCCTCTTCCCCCTTCTTTATCCGGCGCTGCAGCTGCACACAGGGAGCTCTCTGGTGAGCAGGAGAACAGGCTGGGAAAGAGAAGGGGCCCCCCAAACTCCACAATGCCCCCGCTGCCCCACCAAGGGCCGTAAGGGCTGTGCCATGGCACACGAGAGCCGGGATAGGCCCGGCCAAAGCCCCCAAGGGCACCAGGATGTGCCGCTCCTTGGAGCCCGCGCTGGGGCTGCCACGGGGCAGGGCCGGAGCTGCACACAGGGATGGCAAAGGGCCCCAACAAAGTGCTGCGGGACCCCCGAGCTGAGCCCCGAATAGCCTGGGGGGGTCTGGGGGGCTGGGTTGTGTTCGGGGGAATGGTTGGGGCTTGAGGGACCCCAAAGCTGAGCCGCCAATGCCCCTTGGGGGCTATTGAGGGTCCCCGGGCGGTGTTTTTGGTGGTGTCGGTTCCCGGCAGAGCCCCTTGGTGGGTGAGGGGATGCAGGGACCCCCCTTGGGGAGTTGGTGTGCCTGGGTCAGGCCCTTCATTGGCAGCCCAGAGAGGGGGACCCTGAAACGGGGACCCAAGAAAGGGGGGACCTCCAGAGCCTCAAAGTGGAGAGACCAAAGAGGGGGAACTCTTGGCAGGGTTTTCTGGGGCTGAATCTTGGTGTTTTGGGCTGAATCTTGGGGGTGCAGGGGGGACACAGTGCTGGGGAAGGGGGTTTTCAGGGGTCACAGGGCCAAGAAAAGAGGGGTGTAGAGTCTTGGAGAAGTGGGATGGGGGTCCAGGGGGACGCTGTGCCCAGGAAAGGGGGGTCCAGGGGTCCCCGATGTGGGGGAAAGGGGGTCATGGGGTATGGAGACCCAGAATGATCAGAAAAAGGGGTTCAAGATGTTCTCCAGTGTTCAAAAAACGGGGTGTCTGTTATCTGGGAAATGCAGGATTGGGGGTCCTGGGAGTCCCAGAGTCAAGGAAAAGAGGGGTGTGGGGCTGGAAGAGGTGGGATGGCCAGAAAGGGGGGTGCAGGAGCATTGCAATGCCTGGAAATGGGGATCAGGAGGGTGTGAAGGTCACGGAAAGGCAGGACTAGAGGTGGGGAGGGGTGGTTGGGGGATGCAGGGGGTCTCTGTGCCCAGAAAAGGGGAGTCCAGGGGGTGCCGGGGAAAAGGAAAAGGGAGTGTGGAGTCTGGGAGAGGTGTGATGGTGTTACAATCTGCTTAAATATCACAGAAAGAACTTAGGTTCAAGATATTTTCCCCAACAAAATTAAAACTCAAACTAAGTTCTCCATTAATTCAAAAAACTGATTTTTGATTATTCATCATCATGGCCAGGCTTCGCGAACGAAGATTTGAGAAGGGCACTACCCACGCTCTCTGCAAGCTGCTGGTGCCTAAAAAGGCCGATACGGGATAGGCAGGTCCGGTCACAAAAGGCACAGGGGAACGTCTCCCTAGGTGATATTGGCAAGGAACGGTTCTGTCTGCGTTGTCTTTTCTCCTCAAGACTGACTCTCCGTGCATTCTCCAAGGAAGCAGCAGCGTCATGAACGGTGTGTCTCCATGAATCCCGACTGGAGGCCAGAGTGGACGATTGGTGGCAGTCAATATGGCCAAGGCTGAGGTGTTGTTTCAGACAGTCCTTTTATCTCCTCTTCGGGGCTCCTCTCTTGCAGCAGCCGGTGGTGAGTTCACCATAGAGCACAATCTTCGGGAGGCAGTGGGTGATCCTCCATCCTGGAGACGTGCCCTGCCCAGCACAGCTGCGTTCTCATCAGCATGGCCTTGATACTGCTGACCCCTGCCTGTTCAAGAACAGACACATTGGGCACGTAATCAGACCAGTGGATGTTTAGGATTGAACGGAGGCAGCGCTGATGGAAGCGTTCGAGGAGCTACAGGTGGTGACAGATGACCCAGGATTCAGACCCATAGAAAAGAGTAGACAGCACAATGGCTCTGTAGACACTGATCTTTGTACTTTTCTTCAGGTGTTTATTGGACCAGACTCTTTTATGAAGTTTTCCGAAGGCTCTGTATGCCTTTGCTGGCCTGTTGTCTATCTCTTGGTCAATCTTACCGTCTGAGGAAATGATGCTTCCCAGATAGGTGAACTGCTGGACTGACTTAAGCTCTGAATTGCCTATGGTGATGTGAGGATGATGGAAGGCTTCCTGAGGTGCAGGTTGGTCGAGAACTTCTGTCTTCTTCAGGCTGACTTCCAGCCCAAAAAGCTCAGCAGCCTCTGCAAAGCAGGATGTGAAGCGCTGCAAAGCTACTTATGTGTGAGCAACAAGGGCGGCATCATCAGCAAAAAGCAGCTCACGGAGAAGGTGATTCAGGGTCTTGGTGTGGGCCTTCAGTCGCCTTAGGTTGAATAGACTTCCATCGGTACGATATCGGATGTAGATGCCATTTTCTTCATCCAGGTCTGCTGTGGCTCTTTGGAGCATCCTGCTGAAGAAGATTGTGAATAGAGTTGGTGTAAGAACACAACCTTGTTTCACACCATTGGTTATTGGAAAGGGCTCAGAGAGTGCATCGCCATATCTGACTTGTCCACGCTGATCCTCATGTAGCAGGATGACCATTTTGAGGAACTTGGGGGGACATCCTAAACGTTCCAAGATCTGCCACAGGCCTTTTCTGCTCACAGTGTCGAAAGCTTTGGTGAGGTCAACGAAGGTTACATAGAGACCTTTGTTCTGTTCCCTACACTTCTCTTGCAGCTGTCTGAGAACAAACACCATGTCTGTGGTGCTCCTATTGGCTCTGAAACCACACTGGCTTTCAGGTAGAAGATCTTCTGCAATAGCGGGTACTAATCTGTTCAGAAGTATTCTTGCAAGGATTTTACCAGCAATGGAGAGCAAAGTAATACCTCGGTAATTTGAGCAGTCTGATTTTTCTCCTTTCTTCTTGTACAGGGTGATGATGACTGCATCACGGAGATCTGGTGGTAGTTTCCCTTGTTCCCAGCAACGCACAACAAGCTCGTGGAATTTGGCATGGAGTGCTTGACCTCCATGCTTCCAGATTTCAGGTGGAATTCCATCAACCCCAGCTGCCTTGCCAGTTTTCACCTGTTGTATGGCCTTGAGTATCTCTGCCATAGTAGGGGCTGCATCCAATTCATGTTTCACCGGTTGTTGTGTAATGTGCTGAATTGCTGAGCCTTGGACTACACGATTGGCACTGAAGAGAGTCTGAAAGTGCTCAGACCATCAGTTCAGGATGGAGGTTTTATCTGTTAGAAGCATTTGACCATCTGCACTGAGTAGGGGGCTTTGCAGCTGGTGTGTGGGTCCGTACACTGCTTTTAGGGCCTCATAGAATCCTCTTTTGTCACCCAAATCTTCGCATAGTTGTGTCTTTTCTGCTGGGTTGAGCCACCATTTGTTCTGGACGTCTCGAAGTTTCTGTTGGAGCTTACTGCATGCAAGACGAAAGGCGGCTTTTTTTATATGGCAAGATGGCTGAGCAAGGTGTGCTTGGTGAGCAGTTCTCTTCTTCTTCAACAATTCCTGGATCTCTTGATTGTTTTCATCAAACCAGTCTTTGTTTTTCTTGGAGGAGAACCCTAGGGACTCTTCAGAGGACTGCAGGATGCAACTTTTAATATGTTGCCAGAGCGCTTCAGGAGAGGGATCTATGGGATTATCTTTAAGTCTAATTTGAAGGTTTACCTGGAAGCTGTCTCTCACTGTGGCTGTTTGAAGATTGCTGACATGGAGCCTCCTCCTTGGAATGCCGCCTCTCTTAGGTTTGGGCTTGAAGTGAAGGTTAAGTTTGCAACGCACAAGGCGATGGTCAGTTTGGCATTCCGCACTCGGCATCACTCGAGTATGATGGACTTCACTGACATTTCTCTGTTGTACTAAGATATAGTCAATGAGGTGCCAGTGCTTGGATCGAGGATGCATCCAGGTTGTCTTCAGGCTGTCTTTCTGTTGACAGATAGTGTTGGTGATGGTGAGCTGCCATTCTGCACAAAACTCTAGCAGGAGGCGTCCGTTGTCGTTGCAGTTTCCAATGCCATGCTTGCCCAGGACTCCTTTCCAGGCTTCAGAGTTCTTACCTACTCTGGCGTTGAAGTCACCAAGGATTATGATCTTATCATCTGCAGGAACCTTTTGGGTGAGGCGGCGCAAGTCGGTGTAGAATTTGTCTTTTTCCACTGGCTCAGCTTGGAGAGTTGGGGCATATGTGCTAAAAAGAACAACATGTTGCTTGTTGTGTAGAGGGAGGCATAAGGATATAATGCAATTGGAATGACCTGTTGGCAGATTTTCAAGTTTGGAGGCAATGGAGTTTTTAATCATAAAGCCAACTCCTGAAAGGTGTCTTTCAGTTTGGGGATTGCCTGACCAGTAGAGTGTGTAGCCAGCACCATGTTCTTTGAGGCTGCCCCTTCCTCATGAAGATGAACTTCACTGAGAGCAGCAATGTCAATGTTGAGCCGTGACAGTTCATGGGCAATTAGAGCAGAACGACGCTCAGGACGTCCACTATCCCCAGTATCAAGCATTGTTCTGATGTTAGTGCGAGTGTTAGTTTGAGCACACCTTTGCAGGCAGGTGTGTACCTTTGAAATCTCTTTGTTTTTGTTTGACCGCATGGAAGATACCGGTTGGCCGCGGTTATCCAACTGGGTGTGGAGATGAGCTTTGTTTAGGCCACATTTGCTAGGCCCCTCTCCGTGTGGAGCAAGCAGTGCTGTCCCTAGAAAAGGCTGCTTGGTCGTTCAGGATGGTGCCGCAAGAGACTGTCATCCCTGGGGTCAGTCTCGAATGACCCATATCCTGAACCGCCTGCATGCGGCTTCCAGCGCTTCATCACCTGCCCTTTCAACCCTCGCCTGTCACTACAGGGCTTTGCAATGTGGGTGAACCCTTCGAGCCTGCACAATGGATTGTTTAGGTGAGGCACAGCGTGCGCAGAACTGGCCCCACCCTTTACTCCTAAGGTTCATCTGCCACGGCCTAGCGAGCTTGGATGGTGACAGTGAATACCTCAGGACGTAGGTTTGGTTAGAGTATCCTTCTCTTAGATGGATGGCCTTACAGGGCTAAGCGAGCTCCATCTGCCTGGGTTTGGGGTTGGAGTTGGAGTTGTCCTTCTTCTAGGATGGGTGCCAGAGGGCTGGCGAGCCCATCCTGCCCGTGGACACACTTTGTCTGACCCTTCAGCTGAGACCTGTCTGGCATGGGAGACCCTACCGGCGGCACAAACCACCTCCAGCATAGCTCTCAACCTCCTGAGGGCACGCAAGCTTCTCCCCCGCGACAAGGGGGTGTCCCTGGAGAAGTTTTATTATTAAGAAATTGCTAAAAGATTCAGAAAGAGAGGGAAATAAGAACAGTAAAAAAAAAAACTAAGAATACATTTTAGAACAACAAAAAAAAAGAGTTTACCACCAAAACAAACTATTTTTCTGCCAACTTAGCATGTGTGTGTGTGTGTGTGTGTGTGTGTGAGAAGCGATGTTGTGTCTGTTCCTGCAGGCAGAGGTGTGGAATGGAGCTCTTGCAGTGCAGATGTGATGCTCAGTCTGTGCTCTCTCCCTTGTGCAGCAGGGCTGCTCCGCGCTCTCTGCAGAGCTCTCGGGCTCTGCGGACCTGTCGCTCATGGGCAGCAGCGGCGCAGCCACCCCAGGCTGAACAGGGCCAGGGCTGGGTCAGCAGGAGCAGAACTGACGCAGGGAGCAAGGCAGAGCTCAGCTTTCTCCTCAGTCTGCAGGGGCAGGCAGGCAAGCAGCTCGGGTGGGGAAGGAGGAGGGTAAGAAGGTGAGATGGGTGAGGCAGGGGGAGGTGGGAGAGGTTCCTGGCTGTGGTTCTCTCTCTCCATTCTCCACGCTCCCTACGCACCGAAATTCCAAGGTGTTCTTTCGGAGTTTTTATGGAGTCCAGGACAGTTCAGACATCGTTTTTTTACACATAGCTTGCAAATTTCACAGAAGCAGGATATAGTTTTAGCTTAGATATTAGAACAAGAGGATGCTTCTGTGAGTTCTCAGCAGGCAAGAGGTTTGGCTGAATTTGCTGCCAGGACTTACAGGAAGCTTGGTGAAAGGCTTTGGCAGGGTGTTTGTTTGTAAGAATTCTGGCTTTTTGTCAAACTGCTGACAGAAAATTCTTTGATAGGATGTTTATTACAGCGGAACAATGGGGGAATATTATTTATTACATTTCTTGGTTATTGGTGTATAACGGAGGAGTGGGAAAGTGGGGTCAGGGGGGTCCTGGAGTCAAAGAAGGGGAATGTGGAGGTGAGGTGACCTGGAATGTCTGGGAATGGCGGCCTGAGGGTCCCTGGGGCCAAAGAAAAGGGGGATGCAGGGGCTTGGAGAGGCAGGAGGATCCTGGAGTCAAAGAAAGGGAGGTCTGGGGGCTGGAAAATTGGGAATGGCCACACAGGGGTGTCGCAGAGCCTAGGAAAAGGAGGTGCAGTGGGATCATGATCATAATAGGGAAGAGAAGGAGAAAACAGTGAGATGGGGCTCCAAAGTGCTGATTTCCAGAGGCAGGAAGGTGGGGAGAGGGCAGGGAAGTGTCCCCAGGGAAAGGGATCCCAGAGCAGGTCTGCAGGTCAGGGGCAGAGGGGGAACTGGGAAGATGGATTCTGGGAATGCAGAGCAGTGGGAGGGGGGTTGCCCTCCCCCTGCTGCCCATCCTGTGCTTCCCAGAGCCCAGTCACTCCCAGTATGAGCAGAGTCACCAGCAGTATGAGCCCAGCCATTCCCACTATGAGTACAGACCTCCAGTATGAGCTTTGCTCCTTTGACTGTATCTCACTCGCCCACAACATGGTCCCAGCTGGGCACAGTATAGTGCCAGTCACTCCCAGTGTGATGAGGTCACCTCTGAGCCTCCTCTTCTCCAGGCTAAACACCCCCGGCTCCCTCAGCCTCTCCCCACAGCACTTGTGCTCCAGTCCCTTCTCCAGCCTCGTTGCTCTTCTCTGGCCCCGCTCCAGCCCCTCAATCTCTTTCCTGAACTGAGGGGCCCAGAACTGAACACAACACTCAAGGTGTGGCCTCCCCAAGGCAGAGTCCAGGGGAAGGGTCACTGCCCTGGGCCTGCTGGCCACGCTACTTTGGATCCAGGCCAGGATCCCCTTGGCCTTCTTGGCCACCTGGGCACACTGGTGGCTCCTGTTGAGCTTCCTGTCCCTCAGTCCCTCCAGGTCCCTTTCTGCCTGGCTGCTCTCCAGCCACTCTGTGCCCAGCCTGGAGCGCTGCAGGGGTTGGGGTGGCCAAAGGGCAGGACCTGCACTTGGCCTTGTTGAACTTCATCCCACAATCAGCCCATCTCTCCAGTCTCTCCAGATCCCTCTGCAGAGCCCTCCTGCCTTCCAGCAGGTCGACACTCCCTCCCAACTTGGTGTCATCAGCAAATTTGCTGCTGATGGACTCAATCCCCTCATCTAACTCATCAATAAAGATGTTAAACAGGACTGGACCCAACACAGACCCCTGGGGACACCACTGGTGACCGGCCGCCAGCTGGACACAGCCCCGTTCACCAGCACTCTCTGGGCCCGACCCTCCAGCCAGCTCCTGACCCAGCAGAGGGTACACCTGTCCAGGCCATGGGCTACCAGCTTTTCCAGGAGTATATTATGGGAGACAGTGTCAAAGGCCTTGTTGAAGTCCAGATAGACACATCCACAGCCTTCCCCTCATCCACCAGGTGGGTCACCTGATCGCAGAAAGAGATCAGGTTGGTCAGACAGGACCTGCCCCTCCTAAACCCATGCTGGCTGGGTCTAATCCCTTGTCCACCCTGAAGGTGCTGTGTGATTGCACTCAGGATGATCCGCTCCATAACCCTGCCAGGCAGTGAGGTCAGGCTGACAGGCCTGGAGTTGCCAGGGTCCTGCTTGCAGCCCTTTTTGTGAATTGGGGTGACATTGACCAACTTCCAGTCGCCTGGGACGTCCCCAGAGAGCCAGGACTGTTGGAAGATGATGGAAAGAGCCCCTCCTGATAAGCAAAAATGCTGTTAAAATAACTGCTAAGAGATGGTTTTATTCTAATAGCAGTAAAGGTATTTATTGACAATGTTGGAGGCACAGCCAGTTCATACTGGGCAAAAACTTGCCTAACTTGCTTGTGAAAAATAAGCTATTTTATAGTCTTAAGTCCATAGTTAACACCTTCTAATTTCCATATTAATGACTAGGCAGAATCTTGGTCGGAGCTTTCTTTTTGGCTTTGAATTTGGGTCGTGGTCTCCTGACTTCATCCTTCAGGGTGTTCTTGAAGCGTCTTCATCACTGCTGGACTTTTGCCTTTTCTTTGTTCGATGACATGACTTGTCAAACTTGCAAAACCTTGGCTCTAACTCTACAAAATCTTGGCTCTTTACCATTTCATCCTACTGAAATGTCTGGCTTAGTTCAATGTATGACTTTTAACCATGGTACACTGGTCTTTAGACAATTGTACCTGAACAAAGTGGCTCCAGCACTTCATGCTGTTCAGAGGCCTTGCTGTGCAAACAACATTTTGCAGAGCAGAAATAGAAATTTCACAAAACTAGGGGGGTTTTTTTGGTCTCTTTTGTCTTTCAGTGCCCCCCGTGTTTCAAAGTATACAAAGTCTTTTGTTCAGTTTTAGTAGTATTGGGTTTGATATGCATGTACTATTGCTATTATCACTTACATTTTTCTGGGGTTAGTGCATAATTTGTACCATAGCTGCACATAGAGCAGTGCCAGCAAGATTGCTGCTGCTGCTGTAATTATGATTGGGTGTACCAGGGGCTTTAAAGATCTGTGAGGCAATGGGCAAATAGTTTATAAAAATGTCTCACTAGTGGTGGGTCTTTACTTGTTTAACTTTGGTTAAAACAGTTTTAATGCTTTTAGTATTATGTTTAATTTGCTATAGCATGTGTTGAGTTATTTTGTTTAAGTGTCTTAGCACTTTTTTAAAACAGGTTTATTAATTTTGCAATTCAGGTACATTGTAATACAACATGTAATTAAACAAAATTCTAACATACACAGCTATTTCACATTACTAAAATACATACACTGCTAAAATACCCGACGAAGGGTTGAGACTGTGGCTATTTTAAAATAGAAGTTTGTGTTAAAGTCAATATACTTATTAAAAGTTCAGCAACTTGTGTCAAGTGAATTCGAGGGTAGTTGGTCTCACAGGTTTTGAGGTCTATTTTTTCTCAGGAGTTTTCAAGGTAGGCTTTTCTTTTATCCAGACTGCTGGGAGCAGGGTTAGCAACACTTGAAACAGTCCATTTTATCTTTCTTGTAGAGGATTTCTTGAAAAATTTTAACATATACAATTACTAAAGGTACATAAATACAGTTTGCAATTAGGTAATATTATTTCATTTAACACCATTGTAATAACTTGATTTGTTAGTTTTGCACAGGAATGGTTCTGGTCACTTAGGAAAGATATTTGTGAAAACTGAAAGATGACAGAAATTCCCCCCTGTGTTAGGAGCTTAAAAGTTAATTTGCTAAATTTCACTTAAAAGATGTTTTCTGTTTATTGCTTTTTGTTGTATTTTGGTTCTAGTATTTAGGTTTTTTTCTCAAACATGTTTTACATTGAAATGTAACTTGTTTTATTGTTGTGAACAGATTTGGCTTTACCACTCAGGTTTTTTAATTTTTGGTGTGTTTTTTCATGCTTAGTTTTGCAAAATGATAAACTATTTTTTCAGGTAGTAACTAATTAACTTTTTTGTTACTACTATTATTATTATTATAATTTTATATATTTATTTGAAATCTGACTCTTGATACAGTATCTGTTTGCCAGGTTTTTGTTTGTTTGTATGTTTGCTCTGGTACTAGGGCTGCTATTTGCTTTTTACAGTTTTAGCAGCTTGTTTTGCTTTAGGATTAGCTTTTATGTTGCCTACCTTTGAACACTGTTACCTCTTTGGTGGTTTTTCAGTACATAATGGCCACTTCTGATCAGAGCTGTGGTGCTTCTGACAATTGCAGAATTTCTTCAACAAATTTTTTTTGTGCAGTTAAAAATCCTTTTTCTTTTTTTTTTTAATGCTCTGTGAGCATGAACGATGCCAATGACATATTTAAAGTCAGTCCAGATGTTGATTTTGCCAATTTTAGAGCTCAGGTGCTGTCGGTCTTTTTCCTGGGCTGAAGTTCCTGTAGGTGGAGGATTTTATTCCATTACCTTGTTTCACAAAGATGCTACTGGCAGAAAACCAATCCTCTGCTTCTAGGAGTGGTTCTTCTTAGACTGGTCAGTGGTCTCCGGGCAGTCAGGTCCAGCAGGTCCAGCTGTGGGTTCACCTGCCAGGAATGGAGCTGGTTGACAGTGTGAGTTACTTGAATACGTATGAAATTTCCTGGCTTCGTCTGAGTTATGATCAGAGCTGCTCTTTGCTCTCAGGCAGCTGGGCCAGCTTTGCTCACTTCATCCAACTGCTTAGAGAAGTGGCTGCTGGCTCTTTGTCTGGCCCCAGCTGCTGTGCCAGGACCTCCAGGACTTTCCTTGCTGCTCATGCAAAAAGAGCCAAAAGGGCTTCCTCACATCAGCAATCCCAACGCCGGAGCCTCAGGAGTTCTGGCTTTAGCTGCTCAAAGGCCTTATTTGCTGCAGGGTCCAGGTTATGTTGTCTTTAGCAGCTTTTAGCAGGTTATACAACAGTTTTGCAGTTAGCCAGGATAGCTGGTACTTCTGGAATTGGGAGAGTGACAGTCAGTGGTTACCTTTCTGCTCCAGCACTGCTGACACACCCACCTGTCGTGTCCAGTGTCCTAGTTCAGCAGGAGGGACCAGCTAACACTGTGTGTGAGTGATTAAAGCTGTGTATTCTACCCCCTCTATTCATTCCCCAAGGACAATGGGCCATTAGCAGCAGCTGCCCAGGGAGTCATTATCACCTTCACACCCAGCCTGAGGGGGCGGGGCTGCTAATGGGCCATCAACAGTTCAATACCCCCTGGCTCCCAGAGTTAATCACGCATTGTGTGAGTCCCCGCCCAGGGGGAGGGACTGGGTGCTCCCTGAGGGTACATAAGTGGTGGGTAGGAGGACCTTGGGAATTTTCTCATTGGATCCAGAAGAGCAGCAGGACCTCGGCAGGAGGAGATCACCGCTCTCAACCAGACCACAGCCCTCGCCTGCACCAACAGGTTTTTTCACCCCTTTTGCTCGGGACTTGGGGGAGCCACAGGGGTCTCAGCACCAGGGCTAACAAACCCCTTTGGGTTTGTGCCCCAGGACCTTGGGCCATACTGCTAGGTTTATGAGCTGAAAGCAATCTCTTTTTGTGTCAGTCTATTTGTTGTAATATTGTTATTAAATTTTAGCCTCTGACTTGTGATCTCTCTCGTGGTGAGTTCATTTTCCCTGCTGGTTCACCTTTAAACCAGCACATCCAGAAAGGCTCAAAGATCTCTCACTGTGTGTGGTTCAGGTGTCTGGCAGTTGCTTTTTCCTTTGGTGTTCTTGGGGAGCGTTGTCTTTAGAAACTCTCTATCTCGGGTGTAACTCTTGCTTCAGTACCAGGTGCTTTTTTTCTGTTGACCCAGTACTCATTTAGCAAACTTGCAGTCTACAGAATAAAATCTTCTGTTATTCAGTGGTTATTAATAAGTCACTTATAAACTGCAGACAGACTTTCTCCCAGTGGCAACTGCTATTGTTTTAGATTTTAAAATATTTGAAGTAACATTGTCCAAGGTAGCTGTTGTGAGTGGTGTGTTCACTTTTTTTCTTTTTAGCAAATATATTAAAGCTTTTTACTTAAATGCAAATATTTTCTGACTTTTTGCTAAGGAAAGACAGAAAAAAACATTTTTTAAATTTAATACTTTTTGTTTTCAGTTACTGGTTTTGTTTCTGGTCGTACTTCTATCTAGATGAGGTTTGCCCATTTTGACTTACTTGGTATTTTAGTGGCTCAGACTCAGGATACACTTAATCTAAAATTTGATTAATATTTTGATTATTCTGGTTTGGTTCTACAAGGTTTATAGCTAAACTCAAAGCTGTTATTGGGTTTTTTCTTGAATTCAGTTTTGCTTTGTTTAAATTAGATTATAGCTTTTAGATTTTGTAACAAATCTTTGCCAAATAAGGGTCTGTATAAATTTGGTAAATACAAAATCTGATGTCCTCCATTTGTTTACTTAGGGGGTTTCAAAAGAAAGCTTTCTCTGTTTGACCAGTTGCACACCTGTGACTTGAACAAATTCATTACTTTTAAGTATCAACTCTTGATTTAAAACAAAAACTGTGTTAAGCAGCAACAGGTTTTTTAATATTTATATTTTTATATTGGAGCTGTTACTACAATTTTAAATACCACCACATCTATTATATAAAACTCTTACATGTAATAAACAATTGCAAAACAAACGGATTCTAATTTTAGGTCTTATCCAGTGTGAAATGCTTACAGTTAATTTTTTAACACTGCCACATTTTGTCAGAGTAGTACTTTTAACAATACGATTTTAGATGTTTTAGGTATTCAGTAACTTTTCTGAAAACAAATAAAGCAACACAGAAAACAACAACTTCACACGAAACTCTTTTCTTTAAAAGTAAGACATACACACAAAACTCAACTTTTCTGAAAACAGAACAACAGCACAGCAGACAGTAACCACACACACAAATCTTAATTTTAGGCTTTTATCCAGTGGGGTATTTTATAGGCAGTCTACCAGAGGTACCACTCATCTACAACACAATAGCCCACATTGTCAGAGGGGTTATAAACAAAAACTTATTTCAAACATATAGTAATTTCTCTAAAACCAGAATCACACACACGACTCTTAAAACACACAGTGGTGCTTAATCTAAAGCATCCAAACGTACGTACACAGACTGCACACCCGTCTCGTGGCTGGCCACGTCTTATTCATTCACTCATCACATGTATACTCTGAATTACTTTAACACTTCAACATACTTTTCACAGTATACAAGACAGCTCAGACACTCAATAACTTTTACTTGTGTTTCATTCACTAATCACACAAATTATTCAAAACAAAAATGCACACGAGAACTGGTACACACAAAGGCCTGGCTCAGACACACTTAAAACCTGGGCAAGCAGCTCAGACACAGACAAGAACTTCTACAACAGCAGACAGGACAAGGCCACAATTTGCACAGAAAGAAAAGCAATGCTGTCAGAGCACACAGAACTGCCAGCTGTGTCTGTAGGATTTTAACACTTAAAGCACAGAGTAGTTTTTCTAATACAGAAAACACAGAAAAACACAGGATTCTGGAATTACAGGTACAGGTACAGAGTTAGCTCTGTACAGGGAATAATTCCCTTCTAAAGGGGACATTGCCTACTGCTTCTGCAGGAATTCAATACCAGGGACACAGCCCGTTTCCTCTGGCAGCACAGCCCCTTCTCCTCCGGAGGATTAACAGGATCCTAAACAGGCACAGGTACAGGCACATGTTCAGGCAGGAAGATGAACTCTGGGGAGGATGTCTCGCTACCCCCGTTCTCTTCTGCGCGAGACGTCTCACATTCATTTTTCTGGAACAGGACAGGAAAACAGGAAAACATAAATACCTTTTGTTAAAATGCAGCAAGTTCTTTTCCACGCCTGTAAAAGCCACCGAAGAAGGGGGAGCCCCTCTAGGTAAAACTCACCTAGGGGCGCCCAGGGGGTCCCCAGTCTCGGAGGGATTGTGCAGCCCTGTGGAAACGTCCCACTGGGGTGCCAAATCTGATAAGCAAAAATGTTGCAAAAAAAGAACTGCTAAGAGAAGGGTTTTTACTTTTAGCTTTAAAGGTATTTATTGACAATGTTGGAGGCACAGCCAGTTCATACTGGGCAAAAATTTGCCTAACTTGTTTGTGGAAAATAAGCTATTTTATAGTCTTAAGTCCATAGTTAACACCTTCTAATTTCCATATTAATGGCTGGGTGGAATCTTGGTCGGAGCTTTCTTTTTGGCTTCGAATTTGGGTCGTGGTCTCCTGACTTCATCCCTCGGGGTGGTCTTGAAGCGTCTTTGTCACTGCTGGACTCTTGCCTTTTCTTTGTTCAGTGACATGACTTGTCAAACTTGCAAAACCTTGGCTCTAACTCTACAAAATCTTGGCTCTTTACCATTTCATCCTACTGAAATGTCTGGCTTAGTTCAATGTATGACTTTTAACCATGGTACACTGGTTTCTATACTAGACAATTTGTACCTGAACAAAGTGATTTAGGGACTCCAGGCTGTTCAGAGGCCTTGCTGTGCAAACAACATTTTGCAGAGCAGAATTGGAAATTTCACAAAACCAGGCTTTTTGGTCTCTTTTCTCTTTCAGTTCCTTGTCTTACATACTTGGTGGTTTCCCCAGGAGAACATGAACTTGTGTTGAAACAAAAGCACTGAAGAAAATCTTAATCTGGGGATAAAAACACTCCCCCAAAAATGCTACAGGATGTGTATTATTTCTTTAAGAATTTAAGGCACTCAATGAGCAGCTTCAGCCAAGTTTTCTAAGTGACTGGGGAGCCCTTTTCTCAAACTGTGCCCACCTGAGGCAGCTTCAAATCCCTCACTGTGATTTAGTTGTGAAGAATAATTATAAATGATTTAAATGCTTTTTTAGGCCATCACCTCCAGAATTGCTGCCGTGGATAATGCCAATTACAGGAAGGCAGAAGAGAAGTACATGAAAGGGCCACCTGTGAGCAAAAGGTATTTTTATTTTCAGTATTCTCTGAATTTTTGTGACTAGTTTCCTATTTGTGTGGAAGAGTTCAATGTCCTCCCTCGTGTGAGGGATGGTAACAACTCATTGAACATGGAAAACATTGTGGCTGAGCAAAGGCAGAAGTGCAAGACCAAGCCTGAGCCTGGGGAGAGCTGGGGGGTGGCACTGCCTGCCCCAGAATTCCAGAGAGAAAATAAGAACAGTAATTTTGGGGTGGGATGGAGATCTTTTCAGGGGGATTGGGCTGCCTTGAGGAGGTGGATCCATCCTTCTCAGCTTTTGTTTTGCAAAGCTGGGAGAGCCTGGAATGTTGATGGTTCATGGCTCCAACACTCTCCAGCTGCACAAGGGGCAGGTGCTTTGCTGCCCATGGGCAAAGGAACCACCCAGGGGCACAGGGGGGAACACCCACCCCTGGAGGGGACAGGCTGGGCTTGGAGCCAGGGAAGGGAAGGGTTGTTTTTATACTTTTATATCCCTACAGACAGGAACTAAAACTGCTCCAAACCTACTTTACATGGGAACAAAAGTGTTCTAAACCCAACATATACACATATATTGATACAGTAAATCTAACCTGCCCCAGGGGGTGGATTAACAAGAACCTGGGTCACCCTCACCTTCAGGGCGGTCAGGACAGGTGCCAGACATGGGGGAAGCTTCTGGCAGCAGCTCCCAGAACCCACCCCTGGAGCCCCCTGCTTCCAAAATCTGGCCATGCAAACCCAATGCACTGCCCAGCATGGATCACCTGGAATGTGGGTCACCAGGTCTGTGCCCAGCATGGATCACCTGGAACGTGGGTCACCAGGTCTCTGCCAAACAGGGCTCACCAGGAATTTTGGCCATCAAGTCCTTACCCACTTTGTCCACTGATGCCTGAGGAGGTGTGAGCTGCTCTGAAACCTCTTCCCACATTCCAAGCACTTGTAGGGCCATTGCCCACTGTAGATGTGCTGGTGGGTGAGGAGGTTGGAGCTGGTGTTGAAACTCTTCCCACATTCCCTACACGGGCAGGGCCCCAGTGTGGATGTGTTTCAGTCTGCCTAAATATTGCAGATGAAATATTCGAATATTTTCCAAAACAAAATTTAAACTTTTACAGGTTAGCTGTTTTTACTAAAACCTTATTTTATTAATTTCTAAGAGATGCAGAAAGAGAGAGATAAGAAAAGGTTGGGAGAAAGCTAAGGCTGGTTTTAGATGCAAAGGAAAAGCTTAGCACCAGAAGCTACTTTTTGCTGAGATATCCTGAGAGGGGGAAACAGTTTCTACCTTTTGTTTAATTTCTTCTGTTTCTCTGGTGCTTGTGATGGATCTCTCTGGCCCCAGGGGGTCTGCCATGCACTCTTTGCATGTGTAGATTTGTCTCTCAGCAGGAGCTGGTTTGGAGGCTTTCTGGGCTGAGGGCAGTCAGGGCCTCCTGTAGAAATGCTTCCTGGTTTTTCCAAACTCTGGCCCAGGGCACTCCCGCAGACAGCGTGGTGAGTGTGGGCTTTGCCCGGGCTGGGAGAGCTTCGGTCCCGCCGGCAGCAACAGCTCGGTGGGCGGAGAGAGGAGATGAGGGGCTGAGACAGGGGAAAGGAGGGAGACATTTTCCAGTATGGGAACCTGTAACCGAGGGAGACGGGTTTTTGACCTGATGAGACGACTTCATAGAAGTTAGCAGCAACAGGCAACTTTATTCATCCACTCACAAAACTTTTATACACTTCAAAAGCTAAATCCCTCCGCAGCTCCGCCACCTTGGCACTGATAATTGGTTAACAATGCTGTTTGCATGACAAAGCCTGCTCTAATTGGCCGATTACACACATCTGTTGAGAAGGTGGCAGGAGCCGCTGACCTCATTAAATAGTCCTTGAAGCTACAACACGCTAAATACAGAAACAAGCTCAATACACAACTCACACTTTAGATCTAAGAGCATATGAAATCCCAACAGGAACTGCTTTTCTCTCTCTCCTTTTCCCTCTCTGAATTCTCCAGGTGTCTTCTCTTGAGTTTTTGAAGTGTTCCAAAAGGTTTGTACTTGATTTTTAGCAGGCAGCTCCAAGCACAACAGCAGGACCCTTTATGGCAGGCAGGCTCCAGCAGGATGCTCTGGCAGGAAGTTTGTCTGGGAAATTTTAGCCAAAGGTTGACAGAAAATCTTTCAATGGGATGTTTTTGACAGAGAAACAGTGGAGGGACATTATTTAATATATTTCTACATTACCTGAGTGTCACAGGGACACACAGGAGTCCCCATTCCCGATCCATCCTGGGGCCAGTTCTGCTCCCCCCAACCTCAGCTCCTCCCCACAGGATCCCTCCAGGACCTCTTCCCACTGCCCCCCAGTAACCTGGACTGGGGAGAACTGGGAAGCTTTACTGGGAAGAGTGGGAGCAGCTGGGTGGTGTTAGAATAAAAGCAGGGATGGTGGGGACATGTGACCTCCCCAAACTCAGCGTGGGGCTAGGGTGGGTGGTCCAGGCTGGGCCCGAGGCCCTGGGGAGGGGCTGCAGCCACTGCTGGCTCAGGAGCTCTGTGGGGAGAGCCTGGGGTGGGTGGTGCCCTGGGAGGGCACACCTGCTCTGTGGGGTGTGGGGCATGACCTGGTGGGACCCTCCCTCACCTTCCAGCACAGGTAGAAGCAGAGCCCCAGTGCCAGGAAGACAAACCCCAACAGGAAGCCCCCAATTCCCGTCATCATCTTGCTGTGGACAGTGTCTGGTGGCACCTCTGGGGGGTCTGCACCCTCCAAAACCTCTCACTGACCCTCCAGGACATCTTCAAACCCCCTCCCAGTTGTTCCCAGCCTACCCAGGATCCCCTTGAACCTCTTACAGGTTTCTATGCAGCCCCTTCATGATCCCCCAAAGCCCCTCCCATCCCCACTAGGATGGTCCAACCTCACTCCAAGCGCCCTCACATCCTCCCAAACCCCTGCCAGTTGTTCTGAACCCCTTGAAGACTCCCCAGACCTCCTCCCAGTCTCTTCACATTCAACCCTGGAGACTCCCCAGACTCCACCCCAATTGCTCCCTGGACTATTCAATATCCATTCCAGTAACCCCAACCCCCCAAACCTCTTCCCAGAAATCCCTCGGGCCCCCAAAATTCCTCCCATTTGCCCCTATGACTTGCACACCCTCTCCCATGACGCTCCAAACCCCTTCTCTGCCTCTCCATTCCCCCCCAAGCCCCCTCCTAGTTGCCACCAGGCTCCCCCAAACTCCCTGCCAGTTTCCCCACGGCTCCCCCAACCCCCTTCCCAGTTACTCCCAGGACCCCCAACCCCCCTCCCAGTTCCCAGGCCATACCCCAGTCCCAGCTCAGGGGGTGCTCCAGGCTGATGTGCCCCACCTGGCAGGTGGAGGTGACCTCGCCCAGGGGGGAGATTTTCAGCATCACCAGCAGCTGGTGGGTCCAGTCTCCATTGGGGACCACATCAGTGGCCACCACATACTCCTGGAGGTCCTGCCCGCCCTGGAACCACCTCACCTGTACCTGTGCAGGGTACAAATCCATCCTGGAGCAGAGCAGGGGCTGGGGCTGGGGCTGGGCTGGGAGCTTGACAGCACCAGTGAGATGGACACGCTGGGGGGCACTGGGAGAGAGGGGAGACACTGGGATGAGCTGGGGGGCACTGGGAGAGAGAGGGGAGAGACTGGG
>JAJPCS010000172.1:1731121-1781008 GCA_021164005.1 Willisornis vidua nigrigula
GAGAGAGAGGGGAGAGACTGTGACAAGCTGAAGGGGCAGTGGCAGAGAGAGGAGAGGGCTGGAGGGGCACACAGAGGGACTGGGAATGGACTGGGAAGGATTGGGGCGACACTGGGAGCGACTGGGTGACATGGGGTGATACACGAGGGTTCCTATTTCAAATCCATCCCTGGGAGACTGTTCTGCCTCCCAAACCCCTCACCTGTTCCCCCCAAGCCAAGTCTGTGGGTGCAGCTCCTCTGTCCCAATGAGCAGGCTGAGTTTGTGCTGCGGCCGAGGGGTTTGTGCAGCACAGCACAGGCCTGGCCCTGCTCAGGGAACTGCTCTGGGGAAAGGCTTTCCCTGGCAGCTGGGAGGGCTCTGCCACTTTGGGACATTGCCTGTTTCCCAGGGACACAGGAGGCTGGGCCAGCAAAGAAAAGAGGCTCTGTCAAAGTGCTGAGCCCCTTTGGAAAAGAGCAGGGAATGGTGTGATCAGACCTGACTTGGCTCAGCCCAGAAAGCCTGGGAAACAGTTCATCCTGAGAGCCCAATCTCTGCATTCCAAAGATGCCTCCCCACAAGCTGCCACATCCCCAGGGCCAGGAGATAACCATCTCAGGCAGCAGAAACACAAAGAAAGGCAGAGGGAAAAAGGAGAAACTGCTTCTCCCCCCCACAACACTTTGGCAAAGAAGTGGCTTTTCATGGTAAGCTTTTCTTTGCTTCTGAAAGTAATCTTAGCAGTTTTCCAAACATGTCTTATTTCTGTCTCTGCATCTCTTAGCAATTGATAGATAATAGCAGTTTTGAGTATAACAGCTAACTTGTGTGAGTTTTAATGTTTTTTCAGGAAAATATTCAAATGTAAACTTCTTTCTGCAACACAAAGGTGAGTGAAACAAATGGGATGCCCAAGGGCTGCCCTGGACTCCTGGATGCAGGAAAGCCTTTCAGGAATTGAAACCTGCTTTATTGGCTGCTCCTGCACTGGCACTGCTGGGCTGAGAAAATCCTTTTCAGCTGTTTGAGCATGAGAGGTGCCATTTGGCACTGGGAGTGTGGGATCCTGGAAAGGCAAAGGCTGAGAGCAACTGGAGAGTTTATTTCCTGCTTTTCAGTGCCATCATGTCACTGAGGGGTGGGGATGAGGGTGAAGCTCTTGTGTGCAGGACACAGAGCTGGTCCCTGGCCTGTCCAAATGCATTAAATGCCACTGAGGAAGGAGCCTGAGTGGTGATTTGATCTGCATTAACCCCCTGCAGCCCATGCATGTCTGCCCCTGCCTGGACAGAAACCAGGAGCTTCCTTGGACTGGTTCCCAGCAGGAAGGATGTTTTCATCTGTGTCTGTGGGGCCAAAGCCAGGTTTTTATTATTCTTTGATCCAATGAGAAGCAGCCAAGGACCCAGTGTGGGAGGAGATGCTCCAGGACAGGACCAAGTGTGTCCAAGACCCAGGATTTGGGGAAGGAGAACACACCTGAGTGCCCCCCTCACGCACATCTGGTGTGTGTGAGAACAGCCCAGGCCACAAATACCCACCTGCCCGGGGGCCCAGCAGTGGGGCAGCACCAGGGTGCAAACAGGGCAGGAGAAGCTTCCCCCTGCAGAGCCCACAGGCAAGGGCAGAGAGACCACCCAAGCCAGCACAGCCAGCCCAGCGTATTGCACCTCCTGCCACAATCCTGGGCACCAAACCTGTTGTTGTCCTTCCTCCTCTGGACCCAGGAGCCCCAGCGTGGGGCATGATCCTGCCCCAGCAGCAAAGACTGGCAGGTCCCTCAGCCCTTGGGGCAGGAGCTCCTCGGGGCACAGCCCCCAGCACTGTAGCCCCACAACCCCCTGCAGGGCTGCACCTGCCTGGGGTCAAACTACCCAGCACAAGGGAAACCCTGAGCCAGAGAGCAGAGCTGGGCTCCTGGAGAACATCAGGATTTGCTGCCCTGCACAGGCAGGACACTTTTCCAGAGCTCACTCCAGAAACTTCCTTGTGTTCCACAGGTCCCAGTCAGTCCCAGTAGGACTCCAGTCACTCCTGGTCTGTCCCAGTACACCATGGTTACCCCCACTGTGGTCCCACTCACTCCAAGATGTTCCCAGTAACTTCCACCATGATCCCAGTAGCTCTCAGCTACTCCCAGGTCACACCCAGAGTAGTCCCAGTTGCTCCCAGGATGATCCCTGTCACCTTGACTCCAGCATGATTCCAGTTACCCCAGCATATCCCAATTGCCCCTACCATGGTCTGAGCTGCCCCCAGCATGCTCCCAGTCACTCCTGGTAGGATTCCAGTCTCACCCCAGTCACTCTCAATGTGCTCCCTGTTGCTCCCAGTATCATACCTGTTGCCCTGGTTCTCATCCTGCAGGGTCCTGGTCCTGCTCCAATGTATCCTGGTGTCCCAGTCCACTCCATTGTGTCCCAGTCCATCCCAGTCTGTCCAATTCCATCCCGGTCCCTTCCCAGATTCTCCTCCCCACCCCCAGAGCTGCCGTCAGACGCTCCCCCCCAAGGTGCTGCCGGGGGTCGTGGGGCTCCGGGTTGGGGTTCCTCTGCCTGGCCCTGCATGGCATGAAGGGGCCTCTGGGGCACTGCAGGGCCTCAGGGAATTAAAGGCACACTGGGACACTGTGGCAGGACATCCCCCTGGAATGTGACCAAGACAATGCCCTATTTGCCAGTGTGTGGGTGGGGAGCTGAGAGGGGGCCAGGCCAAGGCAGGAGAGGTTGAAACCAGTCTGGGTTCAGCCCCAAATTAACATCCTGATGGGGAGGCAACCACTGGAGTCAAATGACTGTCAGTCACTCCCTTTATACTCTAAAGGTCCAGTCCCCTTTCACAGGGACAGGCTTTGCCAACATAACCCTTCTTGGGGTGTGTGTGGAGATTCCTGCCTTGGGTGGGAACCCCCTCCAAGGTCACTCCTGGAGGCTGAGAGCAGAGATCTCCCCAGGAGCCTTGGGCTGGGGGAGTGACATCAAATCTCTACTTAAGAATTGTTTCCTTTTGCCAGCTTTAATAGAATTGCTTCTACAATTGCTTTAATATCGTGCACTATCCTATCTTATACTGTAGCACTAGTAGTTTTAGCCTTTATGTTGTGCAGTAAATAATTCTGATGAAGATTTTATATCTGGTCATTTTTAATAACAAATGATGCATTTTCTGTAAATATTCCTGGTTTGCCATCACTAAAAGCCGCAGGGCAAAAGTGGTTCAATTACACCTTTATAATTCCTTCAATTCAAATGATTGGCAGACTCCAAGGCTGAGATTGGACACTTTCTGCACCTCGTGACTCAACTGCAGGGCCTCTGTAATTAATTTTGTCTAAGCCTTCCACTCCCACCCCTGACAGGCAGCTTAAGGCCGTGTCCTCTTGTCCTGTTGCTGGTTGCCTGGGAGAAGAGAGTGACCCCCAGCTGCCTCCAACCTCCTTTCAGGGAGTTGCAGAGAGTGAGAAGGTGTGCCCTGAGCCTCCTCCTCTGCAGGCTCAACAGCCCCAGCTCCCTCAGCTGCTCCTCACAGCACTTGTGCTCCAGAGCCTTCCCCAGCCTCGTTGCCCTTCCCTGGACACGCTGCAGCCCCTCAACATCCTTCCCAAAGTGAGGGGCCCAGCAGTGTCCTTGCAAAAGCTCCCTGCCCAGCCAGGCCAGTTCTCTTGCCTGCTGGCTCAGCTTTGGGCACACAGGGCTGGACAGGCTGTTGTGGAAGTGTGTCCATCCTTGCTGGAGCCCTTTGTTTTTCAGGGCAGTTTCCCAAGGGACTGTCCGGATCAGGCTCCTGAGCAGCCCCAGGTGTGCCCTCTGGACGTGCAGGGCAGAGGTTTTGTTGTTGCCCCTCCTTGTTTCGCTGAGAGTTGCAAACTCCATTCTTTGATGGTCCCCGCAGCCCAGTGGCCTCCGAGCCCCCCCGCCTCCCCCCCCCCTCGCCCCCAGCGCCCCCCGGGCCGGCAATTTGGGGCGGGGGGAGGTGGGGGCGGCCAGGCCGGGTCCCCCCGCGCTGTCCCGGCCGTGGCGGCTGTGGCGGGGGCCAAGTGCGGGCGGGAGCGGCCAAGAGCCCAGCGCTGCCCCATCCCGAGCTGCCCCAGCTCCATCCCTGCTCCTGCCGCGGGGGGCGGCGGGGCTGGGGGCAAGGGGGGCCCGGGGGGAGGGGCGCTGGGCCTGGGGGGAGGAGGAGAAGGGCTGGAGGGGGCGGGACTGTGGAGGCGGAGAAGCGGCAGGGAGAGGAGGGACAGGAGGACAAAGAAAGGACCACGTGGCGGTCGGTCGGACGGGCAGGGGGAGCGATCCCGGTTTTGGGGCCCCTCGAGTGATCCGGGAGGGAACCCCGGGACCCGCGGAGTGGGGAGAGTGGAGAGGGGCGATAGCGGAGCTGGGGAAGGCCTGGAATGGTGGAATTGGGGGGCAGGAGCACAGAGGGAGCCCCGGGTCCCTTAAACGGGGGTACTGGAGAGAGAGCACCACCGGCAGTGTTGAGAGGAGGGGGGAGCACCAGGGCAGGGGGGAGGTGGGACCCCCAAGAGCCTGGAGAAGGCGAGACCTGAGAAAGGAGGGACCTGTGGGACTCCCGACACACGGCAGCAGAGGGGAGAAGAGATCTCTGGGACCCCAAAAACCCCATTATCCCTAAGGAGGACCCCAGAGACTGGAACCCCCAGGACCCCCAGAACCTGCAGCTGCGCAAAGAAGGGAGAGACCCAGAACTCCAAAGTAGGATGGCAGACCCCTGGGATTCCCGGGATCCCTGTCAGCCCAGAGAGGACTGGGACCCCATAGGGGGGGATACCAAATACACGTGGGCCCCCTAGCAGTGTGGACAGGGGGACCCCAATATCCCTAAAGAGTTCAGAGAGGAGGAACTCCTGGGAGGGCTGTCTTGGGCTGAATTTTGGTTCTTTGGAGGTTTTTATGGACACATGATGCCCAGTGAGTTCTAGAGATCGACTTGGGCAGGAGGAACCTCTAATGCAATACCCTCACACCTTGATTTTCCTCCCAAACTAGGATTTCTCCTTCTCAAAGCTTGGCCAGATGGAGAAGGCTGCAAGGAGGAGGAAGATGCCACGGGACTCCCAGGCAGGTGAGAAGGAAGTCAGTGCCCCTTTGCCCCTCTCTTCCAGCCCAGCATGGCCCCGGCTGCAGGACAACCCCGCTGCTGACGCCGTCCGACCGGGGCCAGGGTTGGGGGTAAGTCCTTGGCCTTCCCTGTGTGCCAGAGGCAAATCCCCTCCCTGTCCTTCCTTCTTCTTCTTCTGTCCTTTTCTTCTTGCTTTTTCTTCCTTGTTCCTTCTCCTTGTTCCTGTCTCTCCTTGTTCCTCCTGCTTTTTTTCTTCATGTCCTTCTTCCTTTCTCTCCTTCTTGATTTTGATTTCTATTCTTTCATCTCCTTCCTTTTCATTTTTCCTTTTTCTCCTTTCTTATTCCTCCCTTTCTTCTTGCTCTTTTTTCCCTCTTCTTCTTTCCTCCCCATCTTCTTTATCCTATTTCCTTTGTCCTGTTCTTCTTCTCTTTCTTTTTTCTCCCTCATTTGTTTTTCTTATTCCTTCCTACTCCTTCCTTCTCCACTTTCCTTCTCCATCTTTCTCCTTTCTTCTATTTCCTTTTCCTTCTTCCTTCATTTGTTGCTTTCATTGTTCTTTTTATTTCCTGTTCCTTCATTTTCTTCCTGTTATTTCCTTTCCTTCATTTTCTTCCTTCTTACATTTACTTCTCTTTCCTTCTCCCTTCCTTCCTGCTTCTCCATGTTTCTTCTTTCTTTTCCTGCCCCTTCTTCTCCTTCTTCCTTTTCCTTCTTAGTTTTTTTTCTCCTTCATCTTCCTTCTCCTTCTTCTTTTCTGTCTTTCTTCCTTCCTCTCCTTCTTCCTTCTCCATGTTCCTTCCTCTCCTTTTCCTTCCTGCCCCAGGCCCCGAGCTGAGCACGGAGAGCACGGAGGACAAATCCCCCCGGCAGAACCTCATGGCAGAGGCCGTTTTGAATGGCTCAATGGCACAGGAAGTGACTTGGGAAGAAAAGCTGCGGAGATACCCAAGGAGGGGCTCCAAATCCAGCTTAGGGTGCTCTGAGGAGAAAAGATCCAACGTGTGCTTGGAACGCAGCCACAGCTTGAGCCAGAGCTCTGACCTGGTGGTCCATGAGCAGCTTCAGACCAGGGAGAAGCCCTTCAAGTGCTTGGAATGTGGGAAGAGCTTCAGCAAGAGCTCCCATCTGATCCGCCACCAGCACATCCACACTGGGGAACGGCCCTACCCGTGTCAGGAATATGGGAAGAGCTTCAACCAGAGCTCTGACCTGATTCACCACCAGCACATCCAAACTGGGGAACGGCCCTACCCATGTAAGGAATGTGGGAAGAGCTTCAGTCGGAGCTCCAACCTGATTCGCCACCAGCGCATCCACACTGGGGAACGTCCCTACAGATGCGCAAAATGTGGGAAGAGCTTCAATAACAACTCCGCTCTCATCTCCCACCTTCGCATCCACACTGGGGAACGGCCCTACACATGTTGGGTATGTAGGAAGAGCTTCCACCAGAGGTCACACCTCCTCACCCACCAGCGCATTCACACTGGGGAGAGGCCTTACAAGTGTGGCGAGTGCGGGAAGAGGTTTCAGACCAGCTCAGCTCTCCTCACGCATCAGCGCACACACACCGGGGAGAGGCCCTTCCGCTGCACCGACTGCGGGAAGAGCTTCAACCTGAACTCCCACCTCGTCACCCACCGTCGCATCCACACCGGGGAGAGGCCTTACAAATGTGACGAGTGTGGGAAGAGCTTCACTGACAGCTCTACCTTGACCAGACACCAACGGACCCACCGGTAAGGGAAGCCCTATGAGTGCCCTGACTGTGGGAAGAGCTTCATCTGCTGCTCCAGCTCCATCATCAATCTTAGGACCCATGTTGGATGATCCACAGTTACCGACGTTGGCCACAGACCTGGTGGAGCCATGTTGGGTAAAGACTTGATGACCAACACTCCTGATAGGGCCCATTTAGCGGAGACCTGGTGACCCACGTTCCAGGTGATCCATGCTGGGCACAGACCTGGTGACCCACATTCCAGGTGATCCATGCTGGGCACACACCTGGTGACCCATGTTCCAGGTGATCCATGCTGGGCACAGACTTGGTGACCCACATTCCAGGTGATCCATGCTGGCCACAGACCTGGTGACTCATGTTCCAGGTGATCCATGCTGGGCACAGACCTGGTGACCCACGTTCCAGGTGATTCATGCTGGGCACAGACCTGGTGACTCACGTTCCAGGTGATCCATGCTGGGCACAGACCTGGTGACCCACGTTCCAGGTGATCCATGCTGAGCAGTGCATTGGGTTTGCATGGCCAGAATTTTGTAGTGGGGGGAGCTCCAGGGGTGGGTTCTGTGAGCAGCTCCCAGAAGCCTCCCCAATGTCCTGCACCTCTCTTAACCCCCCTGAAGGTGAGGGTGACCCAGGTTCTTGTTAATCCACCCCTTGGGGCAGATTAGATTTACTTTATAGATGTATCTGTATATGTAGGGTTTAGAACACTTTGGTTTGCAAGTAGGTTTGGAGCAGTTTTAGTTCCTGTCTGTAGTCATATAAAAGCACAAAAATAACCCTTCCCTTCCCTGGCTTCAAGCCCAGCCTGTCCCCTCCAGGGGTGGGTGTTCCCCCCTGTGCCCCTGGGTGGTTCCTTTGCCCATGGGCAGCAAAGCACCTGCTGCTTTTGCAGCTGGAGAGTGTTGGAGCCATGAACCATCAACATTCCAGTCCCTGAGAAGGGGAGACACAGCTCCCTTTGTCAGGAACTCTCAAACGTCCAGGTTAAGGCAAACACCTCTTTCTGCAGCTGGTTTCTTCATCCCTTTTTCTTGACAAGGAAACACACTGAGAACAAAACTCCAAAGCTGCTGGAGAAGTCAAGTGTGCAACTATGGCCACTGAGAATGAATTCCTTTCCTGGTTAATGATTTCTCGTGTCTCCCTTGGGTGTTACAATAAGGACGTCAGTAGCGAAAGTCTCCCCCCAGTCTCCTGAGCTCCACTGTGAGGGGGAGTTCTGGAAAAGGAGCTTCTGGGCTGGAAAACCCAGGACTGGTTGAGTCGGCATCAGCTGGAGCGATGCCGGGGCTGGGCCAGGGCTGAGCACCCAGATCATGGTCTTTTCTTTTTGGGGCTGAAATAACCACCTGATTAATTGAGTGTGGCACATTTAAGGGAGGGGGAGGATGAACATTAAAAGTCACGATTTTACAGCTGATTTTAGTGAGGCTTTTGCCAGCAAGGGGTTGATCTGAGAGTCTGGATGTGGGCTTTTCTGGTTTGTAATTTTTGCTGCCTTGTAAGCATTTTTGTGATGTCTGAGGCACGGACTCAGGTTGCTTGTACAAACTGAGACCTTTATTAGCTACTGCCCTGGGTTTAAGTAGGTGTAGGCCTAAATTTAGGCTTTAGTTTTCAGTTTAGGCCTTAGATTATAAGCTGACTTCTACTGGCCAGTGGTATTCCATTCCATATTCCGACATCATCTCAAGTAGAAAAGCAGGTGTAGGAGGGGCTTAGTTCAGTTCCTCATGGCTTCTTGTCTGGGAAGGACGTGTTGTGTTGTTTTCCTGGACCAGGCCCTACCACCACTTGCTGCTATGGTATCTTAGGAGAGTAAAATGTTTGTTCTTAAATTTTCTCCCTCCTTGGGTCTGTCCATTGAGGGATTGAGTTCTCTTGGGTGATTTTTAGCTGGAATGGTGGGATTTGTGTTCAATGGGGAGCTGTTTTTTGTTATTTCTAACTTGTGTGTCTTATATTGTAGTTTTCTTTTAATTTTCCCTTTTCTGCATAAATAGATAAACCTGTTTTGAGTTTCCAGGTTTCTTTCCTTCCCTTTCTCAGCAGGGGGAGGAAGGCTCTGACACTCTGTGTTGGGCAGGTGGCATTTTGCCAGCTCAACTGGATACAGATAAAATGGTGACTGGGCTATGAACCAGGGCCCAGTAGAGCTTGGCAGGTGTCCCGGGAGCTTGGCAGGCTTCCTGGGAGATTTGTTCTATCAACATCCCTTGCTCTCTGCATTGTTTCAGTACATGGAGAACATAAACAATGTTTTCTTGCTGCTGGATGCTTGTGTTAACCCTTTTACTGACCTGTCTTTTTGAGTTCAGACAGCTCCAATTGTACCTGCTGTGAATGTACCCACTCCAGGGAGAGGCTTTATGGCCCAACAGACCAGTCCTTCTCTCCTGCCCCACCTCGACAGAGAGTAAACCCCAAGAGTGAGTCACATGGTGAACTGTGGTCATTCCTGTGTGACCAGGGAGAAGACAACGAGGTGGGACAGTGAATCTACTGTGCTTGAGGCCCAGGTATGGAAATCAAAACAGAAGAAAGCTGGTAAAAAAGCTGTCCACATAGTTAAAGCAGAGACCCCAGAAAAGAGCCAAGAACAGCAATGAGGCTGCCCTGCCTCCAGCGAGCAGGATGAGGAGGACAACCGAGACTATTGGACATTGCTGAACCAGAGGAGTGGCCAAGGCCTTACCTCTACACTGACTTGTGGATGACAGCCAGTGCCCTCTGGGGCTGGCTAGACCCATGGAAGAAGAGTAACTGGAAGCATGGAGAGGCCCATGTGGGCTGTTGGTGTGTGGCAGGACACTGCTGCTCGAGTAGAATCTGTGGAGATTCGTCATGTGGATGCTCATGTGCCCAAAGGCTGAGCTAATGAGGAGCATCACACCTGGACTGGCATAAGGGAGAGTTGTTCCTGGCTCGATGGGCCCACAATGCCTTGGGCCACCTATAGGTGGGTGTGAGGCCGAGGGGTGGATTTAACCATGGACACAATTTCTAAGGTTATCTATGATTGTGAAACGTGTGCTTGCTATTGTGCAAACCCCTGAAGAGGGGATGGAGACCCCAGTGTGGGGATGGTGACCCCTGAGAAGGGGATGGGATGATCCCAGTGTGTGCCTCAGGGACATTTAACTTTGGGAAAACAAGCAAGAAATGAAACATCGAGTGAAGAAGCCCTGAGCTGAACCAGTGCTGGTGTCCAATGATGAGCTGCTTTTCCTGCCCAAAGTATCTACCCCATCGTAGTGGACTAATGCCTACAATATGGAGGGGTGGAAGACAGTCCTGGAAAGAACAAAGACTGTTTAAGTGCAGGAAATAGATAGACTTAAGATATGAGTGACGTAATATGATATGGAATAAGGGGTGGAGTGTTATGGGTTTAGCTCGGTGTAGGCCTGAATTTAGGCTTTAGATTTCAGAGGTCTGAGATTATCAGCTGACTTGAGCTGGGCTGGGCCAGCTGCCAGCTGACTACTACTGGCCAATGGTATTCCATATCATGTTCCGACATCATCTCAAATACAAAAGCCGGTGTAGGAGAGGTTTCTCAGCTGGCATCATGGTTGTAGTAGAGGCAGGACTCGCTGCTGCTGTCCTGCTGTCCTGAGCCTTGCTGTTGCCACTGCTACTTGGCATATTGTTTTAGTTCAGGGAAGTAGAAACATTTCATTGTTATTCTTTCTGTTCTTTGCTGGGTGTCTTTTGGAGTGCTTTATGAATCTAGAGAAATGAAATCTGTTTTTGGTGGGAGGTGGAAAATTCTTGTTATATCCAACTTGTGTGTGTTATATTATAGTTTTCGTTGAATTTTCTCTTTTGTGTATAATATATATATAATATATAATATATATATAATATATATATAGTTAGATTAAGTTTAAATCTGTTTCCAGGTTTTTTTCCTTTCTCCCTTTTCTCAGTGGCGAGGGGGGAAGGAGACTGACTCTGTGTTGGGCAGTTGGCATTTTGCCAGCTCAACCCAAGACAGAAGGGACCCACAAAGATTATGGAGTCCAAACCTCAGCCCTGCACAGGACCAACCCCGAGAGTCACACCCTGTGCCCCAGAGGATCATCCAAACGCTCCTGGAGTTCTGCCAGCCTTGGGGCTGTGCCCACTGCCCTGGGGAGCCTGTTCAGTGCCCAACCAGCCTCTGGGGAAAGAACCTCTTTCTAATATCCAACCCAAGCCTGCCCTGACACAGCTCCAGACCATTCCCTGGGTGCTGTCCCTTGTCCCCACAGAGCAGAGATCAGTGCCTGCCCCTCCTCTACCCCTGCCAAGGAAGCTGTACCTTCAGTGAGGTCTCCCCTCAGTGTCCTCTTGTGCAGCTGAACATACCAAGTGCCCTCAGCTGCTCCTCACACACTTCCCCTGCAGGCCCTTCCCCATCTTCGTTGCACTCCTTGGACACTCCCAAATGGCTCAATATCCTCCTTCTACCTGCATCCCACAGGAGCCCTGGAACCCAGGGGACATTGTGACACTGCAGGGCCTCCTGGAACCCAGGGGACACTGTGACACTGCAGGGCCCAGGGCACACTGTGACACTGCAGGGCCCAGGGCACACTGTCACACACACAGAACCAGCCAGCCCTGCCCGGCACTTGGCAGTAGCACCCTGGCACCACAAGAGGAGCCCAATTGGGCCTCTCTGTGTCCAGCAGCAAAGGCAGACACAGCCCTGGCACAAGGGGCAGCTGCAGCTGCTCCTCACTGTGCCCAGCAGGGCACACACACGCACCCCCCGGCACAGCAGGAGGCACATCCAGCTGCTCCTGAGCCAGCACAGGGCACAGCCCCTGTGCCCCTCCAGGCCTGCACAGCTCCCTCTGTCCTGGCATCACCTCAGGCAGCTGCCCTGCACCTCTGGAGCTGCTCCCTGGGACTTCTCATCCTGAAATTGGAGATCAGGACTCCAGCAGATCCCTTCTCTGCTCCCACTCATGATGGTGGCAAATGCCCTGTGGGGTGGGTGCAGCAATGGCAGCAGAAGAACTGGCAGCACAGGGGCAAACCCATCTGGGCTGCTGCCTTGTGGCAAAGGGATCAGTGCCCGGGTGGAGCACCTGCTGTGAAGGTGTGTCATGGGGTGCTTCTGTACCCAAGAGTCAGGCCCCTGAAGAACAGCAGAACAACCAGCAGGTGGGTCAGGCTGCTGGCATTGAAGGGGCTCAGGTGCCTTGGCATTGGCAGCACAAGGGGGAATTATTTCTGGCTCCCTGGGCCCAGGACACCAGGCAGAGATGGAACACAGGGATGGGCTTGTGACTGAGGGGTGGCCTTAGCCATGGGCACTGTTGCCCAGGGGATCCATGAATGTGAAATGTGCTGCAATTACACAAGCCCAGCAGGTAAAGCCTCTCTAGGATGGAGGACAATGCCTGAAATAGGAGTAAGGGGAGGCCTGGCAGATGGACTGTATCACACTGCCCCAAACCCCCCACGCCAAGTGCCACTTACTTGTGGTGGTGGAAACAATCCCAGGATGACTGGAAACATCCCCTGTGTCCCATGGCACTGCCTGGAACTCTGTCCTGGGCCTGGAGGAGGAAATGCTGTGTTGACATGGAACCCCTGAAAGAACGGAATCAGGCAATGGAACTCATTTCTAAAACAACCTCACAGACACCTGGGCCAAAGAACCTTGTCTTCAAACAAGAGGTATACCAGTATGATACAACTTTGAATAGCAACCATAAAGAGCAAACCATCTCTGGCATCCAGGGAGAATTTAAACATCCCAAAAGCCGTTGTAGCAGACTTGAAGGGGAAATGGACGAAGGGTTGGGAGAAAACACTCCCCTTTGTTCCTTCCCAAGGGTCAGTACTATTATCACTAAATCCCCAGAGGTAGCAGCTTAGGTTACGGCAGGAAAACAGCCTTGAGAGCAGCGTCCAAATGACACCCACAGACATTGAATTTATAACACCATAAATCCAAAGTAAGAACTCAATAATAATTGTGGCTATTTGAGTTTTACTCATTGATTTGTTGATAAGACTTAAACCTGCCACTCCTTTTGGCATGAATTTGTACCAACAAAAAACCAATATATTATACAGGATGGTCCTGATGGACCCTAAACTCAATATACACATAGTGGCACAAAAAACAGTTATCCTTCTTTGTTTATAAGCCCCAAACGTTGGGCGCCAAGAAATATGTCTTGGTTTGAGGGGAAAACCCAAAATGTTTACCCACAAGCAGGGGAGGGGGCCTTCTCCACAATAATCACGCCACTCTTTATCAAATTTAAGAAGAGGAACTTTTAATACAAGAAGGATAACTGTTCTTAACTGATATATATATATATACACACACACACATATATATATGTAAACAGACTAGTGCAAACCACTTTCCCCCAACACCACAAGAGAGAAAAAGAAAACAACAACAAAACCCAGCAGATTTTCCTCCGGGAGGAAAGTTATACTTAGGCAGTGTCAGTGTCACAGCACGGCTGGCTGCCGAGTGAGTTTCCAGTCCCTCTCTAGCGAGACAGACGAGTGATGAGCTCTCAGGTGAACTCTGTCTCTTCCCCCTGTGTTCCTTGTCCAAGAAGCAGAAACACGAGCAGCCAGAAGCAGTCCGGGACAGGCAGCAGCAGCAAGATGACTTCTCCTCAACCCCGCACACACACACAACTCCCAGCCGTGTGTATTCTTCATAGACATTCATAAAGGGCACCGCAGGACAGGGTGTGTTGGCAGGGGGGAGGGGGACAAGAGTCCCAGCACAGCAGCATTGCTAAGGTGCAGTAGCAGCACTTTCTCTTTTCAGAGCTGCCATTTCCACTTTCACACTTTCCTTCTCAGCCCTGCTATTGTTGTAAGGCCTGAATGCTCTGCCAGTTTGGTCACATCCTGCTGTGTGTCTGCCCTGGGCTCACAGCCAGGGACAGGCCATGGGCACCGCTGGGACACAGCTGGGCTCTACAACAGCAGCTCCACCAGAAAAGGGCATTTCCTGAGGGTAGGGCAGAAAGGCAAAGTCGGTCTCAAAAATATGCCCATGGAGGAGACTCTCAATAGGCTCCTGGTTTTGCTTGTTCTCCGAGGGCTGGGTGTGATGAGATCAGGGTCCCAGTGTGGCCTTCAAGGGACCTTGGTCGAGGTCAGGTTTTGTTTCTTGGTGGCCAGTGCCCAAGGAGATGGAGAATGGTCTGTCATTAACCTTCCTGGGGGTCTCCAGCATGTTATGGGGCTGATGGCAGGTCAGTGTTTTATTGAAGACACTTGGATGCTGCCAGAAAAAGACAGGTGACTTTCAGGGACAGTTTGTGCCAAGGAGTCAGCCAAAAAACAATGCCCAGTGAGCACAGGCCTGTCCAGCATGGGGTCACCCAGATGTAGTATTCTACATCTGGGTGTGAGCCAGCAAACAACAGCTCTGTAACCCCAAGGACCACAGGAATAGCAGTCTTGTGAGTAATTCCTATTACCCTCAGTGAACTTCCATAGTCTGGATCCAGTGCAGCCCCCAAACCCATCTCCCAGCACTGGAACAAGGCAGGGCCACTCTGAGCACCCTCCATGGCCCCATAGGAGCTTGTGCGGCAGGGGGTCAGTGGCAGGGACCACCATCAGCTGGCTCTGCCTCCCAGTCTGATCAGCACAGCCCAGCACAGTCTCCCCATGGCTCTGGGCACCACAGCCCCTGTGCCCTGCAGAGCAGCACCCCCAGCTCAGGGGCTGTGGGGAGCACAGGGAGGGGCTGCAGGAATGGCTGGTCAGGCCAGCACAGATGTGTTTCCCAGGGGAAAAGCTCTGTGGGGATATGGGATGTGCCAGGAGAAGAGCAGGACATCCTGTGTGTGCAGAGGAACAATGGAAAGAGTCTGCCCTGTCCCTGGGGTTGCAGGAGCTGCCTGAGCTGATGATCTCCTGAGCACTCCAGACACAGAGTCCCTATCCTTGACCTCCATTTCCTCCATTTCTTGCTGCAGGGACAGACATGACTGTCTTGTTCTTGTTAAAGGTTCAAACACAGGAAGGTGGTTTTGGGAGGAGCCCCCTCAGAGAATTTTTCTCACCATACCAACACAAAAGGTTTAGGCTTGGAGTGCCAGGAGTGAGGACAAAAGATGGCTGATGACTTTCAGATTCCAGCTGAATGGCAGGGTAGAGGTGAGAAAACAGAACCCCAGCACCTGGGGGTGGGGAGAGGTTTTTCTTTTCTTTTTTCCCTGTGTGGTGTCATGATTTGGTTTTGGGGTTTTCTTTGGGCAGCTGCAGAAAAAGAGCCACTGCTTGCTGGTGAGAGCTCTTTTTCTGGCTCTGCTCTTTGGCTTTTCCCCCTCCATCTCTGGGCACCCTGAGCTTCAGAGAGAGAGAAGAGAGGAGAGACACAGCTGCTTCAGGACACACTGCAGACGTTTTTTTACTCCCTGGGGACCGACTGCAAGGAGATTCCTGGGAATTATCACCATTTCCTCCACTCCCAGCTTTTCCTTCTTCATTTGGAACAAAGGACAAGGAGAGAGAGTCCACATGACTGTTCATCCCTTGTCTCTGCCTTGCTGGGAAAAGACTGAGATTAACCCTGCAGCCAGCCGAGGTGTGACACTGACACTGCCCATAAACAGAACTGCTCCAGAAGGAACCTACCATTTGGGGGTTGCTCTCTTTTGGTTTTTTTCCTTTTGGTACTGGGGGAGTAGTTTGCTCTGGTCTGTTTACAGTTATATCTATATCTAGATATATATGTATATATATTAGTAATTAAGAACAGTTATTCTTGTATCCCTTTTCTAATTAAAGTTCCTTTTTCTGAAATTTAATAAGCAGTGGTGTGACTAATTGAGGAGTAATCCTCTCCTCTGTTGTTTTTGGTAAAGATTTGGTTTTTTCCCTCAAACTAAGACAGTGAGGAGCTCTTGGGTGAGCAGGGTGGGGGTGGGAGGAGGGGATGGTGGGAAAGGTCTGAGAGGAAGGGGATAAAAGGAGCAACTGGACCCCCAAAGTGAGCGGGAGGGGAGTGGGACCCCTCTAAAAACAGAGTGGGGCTGGAAACTGAGGTCTGGGGACAATGGGGAAAGGGATGGGAGAGGTCAGAAAAGTGGGGAAAAAGGGAGGGTTGGACCCCCAAAACTGATCAGGAGATGGCTGGGCACTGGGGGGATGAGTTGTAAGGGGTGGGAGAAGAGGGAAAGGGTGAGCTGTGACCCCCAAACTGATCTTGGGGGGGCCTGGGGATTGAGGGGACAAAGAGGAGGAATAGGTAGAAGGGTGGGAAAGGGAGGGGGGGCAGCTGGCAGGATGGACAGTCCCATGGGGGTCTTTGGGCAGAGGGGGGATTGGAAAAGGGGGCTCCAGGGTGGCTCGCTGAGCTCCCAACCTGCTGTGGGGTGCTGGGGCTGCTGGAGGGGGGGGTGACCCTAGGGCAGGGGGAAAAATGGAAGGCTTAGGGTTTTATTTAGTATTACAAGTGATCAGATAAAAGATGTTAATCAAAATGATTTACTACAGAATAGAAATGCTAAAACTACCAGTAGTATAGTGTGAGACAGGACAGTGCACCATCCTAAAGCAACTGATGAAGCAATTCTACTAAAGCTACCAAAAAAAGACAGAATTATTAAGTAGAGATCAATGGAACTCACCCAGCCCAAGGGACCTGGGGAGATCTCTGCTCTCAGCCTCAAGGAGTGACCTTGGTGGGGGTTCCCACCCTAAGGGAGGAATCTCCATACACAGACCCCCAAAGAAGGGATATGTTGGAAGAACCTGCCCCTGTGAAAGGGGACTGGACCTTTAGAGTATAAAGGGATTGACTGACAGGCATTTGACTCCTGGGGTTGCCTCACCATCAGGATGTTAATCTGGGGTTGAAACCAGAGTGGAGTCCCCTCAGTCAACCACTGACACATTTGCAAACAAGGCATTATTTGCTTGGACATTCCAATGAGGGATGTCCTGCCACAAGCTGAAAGTCATCAAATCCCCTCATCCCAAAGGATTTTCAAGGTCAGCTCTGTGTCCTGATGGATGTTCCTCCCATTGTGTTCACCCAGGTGCCTACAGGGAACCAGGAGGATGAGGAGACCACCAGCCAGGTGTTTTCCCAATGTGAATCACCAGGAATGTTGGTCACCAAGACTCTACCCAAAGTGGGTTCCCAGGTCTTTACCCAACATGGGTCACCAGGTCTGTGCTTAACGTGGGTCACTGTGGATCATCCAATGTGGGTCCTCCGATGGATGATGGAGCTGGAGCAGGAGACAAAGCTCTTTCCGCAGTCATGGCACTCGTAGGGGTTCCCTTACCGGTGGGTCCGTTGGTGCCTGGTCAAGTTAGAGCTGTTAGTGAAGCTCTTCCCACACTCGTCACACCTGTAGGGTCTCTCCCCAGTGTGGCTGTGACGGTGCTTGATGAGGTTGGCGTTCTGCTTAAAGCTCTTCCCACACTCCCCACACTTGTAAGGCCTCTCCCCGGTGTGGATACGCCGGTGCTTGATGAGGGTGGAGCTCTGGTTGAATCTCTTCCCACAGTCGGTGCAGCGGAAGGGCCTCTCTTCTGTGTGTGTGCGCTCATGCCTGAGGAGATCTGAGCTTTTCTGAAACCTCTTCCCACACTCAGAACACTCATAGGGACGTTCCCCTGTGTGGATCATCTGGTGGGAGATGAAGTTGGAGCTGTATCTGAAGCTCCTCCCACACTCCCCACACTTGTAAGGCCTCTCCCCAGTGTGGATGCGCCGGTGCCTGGTGAGGATGGAGCGCAGGTTGAAGCTCTTCCCACAGTCGGTGCAGCAGAAGGGCCTCTTCTCTGTGTGTGTCTGCTGTTCTATGAGGAGACATGAACTGCTCTGAAACCTCTTCCCACACTCAGAACACTGGTAGGGATGTTCCAGAGTCTGGATCTTCTGGTGGCAGATCAGGTTGGAGCTGTTACTGAAGCTCTTCCCACATTCTCTACAAGTGTGCAGTCGTTGCCCAGCGTGGATGTGCTGGTGGCGAATCAGAGTGGAGCTCCACTTAAAGCTCTTCCCACATTCCAGGCACTTGTAGGGACTCTCACCCGTGTGTATCCGCTGGTGGATGAAGAGTCTGCAGGTCTGGCTAAAGCACTGCCCACATTCCAAGCATCTGTACGGCTTCTCCTCAGGGGGAAATTGAACACGGACCACCAGATCAGAGCACCAGCTCAACCTGTGGCCGCCTCCCTGGCTCAGGCTGGGCCCCTCCTCCTCTGAGAATCCTGGGCGGGGGTTAAAGCTTCTCCTCCTCGAGGATCTCCGTGGATTTTCCTCCCGGGTCACTTCCTGTGCTGTGGAGCCGTTCAAAACGGCCTCTGCCACGAGGCTCTGCCGGGGGGATTTGTCCTCCATGCTCTCTGTGCTCAGCTTGGGGCCTGGGGCAGGAAGGAACAAGGACACTCAGGGCATTTGCCTCCAGCCCACAGGGAAGGCCAAGGACATCCCCCCAAACCTGGCCCCAGCAGGACGGCGTCGGCAGCGGGGTTGTCCTGCAGCTGGGGCCACGCTGGGCTGGAAGATGCAGCACAAGAGAGGGGCAAAGGGGCACTGACTTCCTCCTCACCTGCCTGGGGGTCCCGGGGCATCTTCCTCTTCCTCACAGCCTCCTCCTCCATCCCGACAACCTTTGGGAAGGAGAAATCCTGGTTTGGGGGGAAAAATAAGGTGTGTCTGTATTAGGTTGGGGGATCCTCCTGCCCAAGTCCATCTCTGGAAGTCATCAGGCATTTTGTGTCTTTTAAACCCTCCAAAACAGTAAGATTAAGTCAAAAAACCCTCTCAGGAGAGCCCTCTCTCTGGTCTCTCTACTTTGGGGTTCTGGAGGTCTCCCCTTTCTTGGCTGCTGGGGGTCCCATGTGAATTGAGGGTTCCCCCTCTCTGGGGTCCCTGCCCTCTCCAGGCTGCTGGGGGTCCCGAGAATCAAAGGGGTTTGTCCTCTCTGGTCTCGCCACTTTGGGTTTCTTGGGGTCCCTCCTCTCTGGGGTCCCCCAGTTTGGGGATACCAGAGGGGATTTGGGGCCCCCGCAGTCCCTCCTCCCCTGACTCTCTGCTTGGGGTGGTGGTTCCCAAGGCTCCCCCCTCTCAAAGATACTGGGGGTCCCGAGGGTGCCTTCTTTCTGGGCTCCCCATGTTGGGGTCCCGGGGGGTCCCCGAGCACCCTGAGCAGAGTCAGGGGAGAAGGGACCCCTCGGACCCTCAGTATTCCTGAGTGTGACCCTGGAGAGGGGGAATCCCACAACCCCAAAGGGGTCAGATCACAGAGTGGGGACCCCTGGCATTCCCAGGACCTCCAGCAGCCTGGAAAAGGCAGAACTCCAGAGAGGAGCCCCCAAAACACAAGGCACCCCCAACACCCTGGACAGGGAGGACCCCCAGAACCCCAAAGTGGAGAGATCAGAGACAGCAAATTTCTGGGAGGGTTTTTGGAGGTGAATTTTGGTGCTTTGAATATCTTTGGCCTTTGCATATTTTGGAGGGCTTGTTTTTTGAATCTTGATGGTTTGGGGTTTTAGGGGATCTGTGCCAGGCACCTCCATTTGGGGGGGTGGGAGGATCCCAGGATTTTCCAGCAGCCAGGGATCCTCCCCAAGCAAAGCCCCATTTGGGGGTGACTCCCTTTGTTCCCCACGCTGAGGTCGCTCCTCACTCACACCGTTCCCTTTTCCAAGAGCATCATCCCCAATTTCCCCCTTTCAGCTTCTAGAAATAAACAACAAATAAATCCCATTTTTCTGCTTTTTAGGGCTGCCCACGTGTCTCACTCAGCTTCAGTTCTCTCTGTTTCAGCTGTCACTTCCAGATCCCAGTTTGGGGCTCATGGAGTTTTCTGGGGGCTCTTGGGGTAGTTTGGGGGTCCTGGGACAGAGTTTAGGGGGTTCTGGGGTTGTTTTGGAGGGTCTGATGGCAGTTTTGGGGTCCAGGAGTACTTTGGAGGGTCAGGGAAGGGTTTGGGGGGCCCTGGGGTGGTATTGGGGGGGTTGAGGGCATTTTGGGGGTCCTGGGAAAGGTTTGGGGGACCCAGGGGTGGTTTTGGGGGATCTGAGAGCAGTATGGGGAGTCTGGGAGTGGGTTTGGGGGGATCCTGGCGTGGTATGGGGATGTCTGGAGGCAGTTTGAGGGCTCTGGGGCAGTTTGGAGAGACTGGAAGAGAGTTTAGGAGTATCTTGAGGTAGTTTGGGAGTCTTGGGGCAGTTTGGAGAGGTCTGGGTGGGGGTCTGGAGGGAGGTTGAGGGAATTTAGGCAGGTGTGGGTGCTCCAGAAGGGGATTTTGGCAGGTCCTGCGGTGGTTTGGGGGGTCTAGGAGGAAATATAGGCTAGCCTCGGGGTAGTTCGGGGGGTTCTGGGCAGTGTAGACGTTCTGGGAGAGGTTTGGGGGTTCTAGGAGGGGGTTGAGGGAGTCTCTGCGGTGTCTGGGGGGGCCCGGGGTGTTTCAGGGGCTCCGGAGAGTTAAGGAGGGAATTTGGGGCATCCTGGGGGTCCGGGGCAGTTTGGGCGGTCCCAGGTGGGGGGTTTGGGTATCTCAGGGGTATTTTCAGGGGGGATTTGGGGCGTTCTGAGGCGCACCCCGGGGTCGAGGGAGGGGCTTACCCGGCTCCTTCACCGTCACGGCCAACACGGCCCCGGGGGGGTGCCGCGGGTCTCGGGGGCGTGGACGAGTCGTGAGGGACCTCCGAAGCCCTCCCTGAGTCCCCGAATGTTTCCTAAATGCTCCCAATTATCTCCCAAATCAACCCCAGTCGCCGCCATTACCGAACCGCTTCTCTCTGCGCCGCCAATTCCCGCCCTCCGCCTGCGCCGCCTCTCATTGGTCACAGCGTCTGCCCGTCATCGCTCTCAGCCAATCAGCGTCTAGGACTGAAGTGAGGGAAGGGGGCATGGAGTCCGCGCCATTTTTAGTCTGTTCCGTACTACAACTCCCGTCATGCACCCCGTTCCCATTCTGGCCAATCACAGGCGGGACTACAACTCCCGTCTGCCCCCGCGCCTAATCGGGTTCGTCCCAGCCGATTTGCAGCCCCCCAAGAGCCCCCCGGACCCCAAACTGCCCCAGAGAGGTCTCATCACCCCCAAGTGCTCCCCCAATACCCACTCAGTACCCCCAAATCACCTCCCGGAACCTCTAAGTGACCCCCGAGTTCCTCCAGGACTTACAAGTGACCCCTAAAATCCTCTTTGGACCCCCAGATTCCGTCCCTGGGCACTCGAGTGACCCCTCAAGGGTCCCCTCGGACACCCAAGTTCTTTCACAGTGCACCATAAATGCCCCTCAGACCCCAATGGGACCCCCCAAGTGCCTTCCAGGCCCCCAAATCCACTCCAGTCTCCCCAAAGCCCCCCAGCCCCCCCTTCCCATGGGCCCCTTTACCAGGATTTGGGGCTCCAAGGGGGCACTTGGGGGTCGGGGGGGATTTGGGGGCACTTGGGGGGCTGGTGAGTTGGGGAAGGGATTTTGTGTGGAAATAAGGGAATTTAGAGCGAAATTCAGTGGATTTGAGGTGAAATTAGGAGAGGTTGGGTGGAATTAAAGGGATTTGGGATGGAACTACATAATCCTTATGTGAAATTAAGGGGATTTTTGTGAAATTTTAGAGATCTGGGATGAAATACCAGGGATTGTAAGAGGCATTAAGGTATTTTTGAGTGGAGGTCAGAGATTTGGGGTGGAATTAGGGATATGTTGGGTAAAAATAAGGAAATTTTGCATGTAGTTAAGAAGATTTGAGGTGGAAATAAAGAGAATTGAGAAATTTTGGATAAAATTAAAGTAATTTTTCGTAAAATACATGGGATTGGGGAGGTTTTAGATGGATCTAAGGGAACTCTGGGCAAAAACAATGGAGGTCTCCAGGAAAATTAAGTGGATTTGGGGGTAAATGAGAGGAGGTTTATGTGGAATTAATAGAATTTTGGGTGGAAGACGGGATTTGGGGCAAAATCAGCAGGATTCTGATGGGTTTATAGAGATATGAGTTGAAATTAAAGCAACTTGGAGTAGGATCATTGTGGTATAAGGTGAAAATCAGGGTATGTTTCAGTGGAATTAAAGGAATTTTGAGGGTAATTATGGGACTTTGAGTGGAATCCTGGGGATGTGGGGTAAAACTGGGGGGATTTGAGGTGAAAGTCTGAGGATTCTAGGAGGGATTAAGAGACTTTTGAGTGGAATTAAGGGATTTGGGGTGGAATCAGGAGGCTTGATGCCACCAGAAGTAGTGATGGGAACGAGCAGGTGAGATTTTTGGGGTGTAAAGTCAACCAATCCCCTCTTCCCAATGAATTCCCAATGTCTGTCTGTGTGCTGATGGATGTTCCTCCCCCTGCAACGACCCAAGCGCCCACAGGGAACCAGTAGGATGTGGAGACCTCCAGCCGGGTGTGTTCCCAATGTGGGTCACTGGGAATGTGGGTCAGGAGCTCTGCCCCCAGTGTGGGTCATCAGGAATGTGGGACTCCAGGTGCGTTCCCAATGTTCCAGGTTCAGGAGGATTCCAAATGCAAAATAAAAGATGCTAAAACACAGCTGAGGTAGCAAAGCAAATTTATTGGTGAGCAAAGCAAACGGATCCTGATCCTTGGCACACAAACAGCACATCCCCAGCCCTGCAATCTCCCCAGGCCAATGGATCCTGTTCCTTGGCACACAAACAGCACATCCCCAGCCCTGCAATCTCCCCAGCCCGCGGGGCAGGAGCAGCAGGTGCAGCGGCACTGGCGGCAGGGCGGGCAGGCAGTGCCCCTTCAGGCCGGGCCCTGCACCAAACCAGGCCCAGCTGGGCCTCCTCACCCCCAGCCCAGCCCACCCCTCTTGTCCCCTCTCTCTGCAGGGCGGCTTTGCCAGCTGCAGCACCAGCCCCTGCGTGCCCATCGCACCAGCCCAGGCTGCAGCAGCTCAAGGGGCTGACTCCGGGACAACAACGGCTCTGCCCGTCATTCTTCCTGGGGCACAGGCCAAGCTCTCAGCACTTCCAGCTCACACTGATGGCTCTTTCTCCAGGCCTGAGTTCTACACAGGCAAACTCTGCAGTGTTTTCTCACACCACATCGATGAGCACAAGCACAGACCAAACATGACAGGCCCAGACACAACTCTGGTCCCTCACACAAAACCTCCTCAGAATACAAATGTTCCTCTACTTCTGGGGATTGGGAGGATAAGGCTTAGCCACAGTCTGTTCTATTTCCATGCATTACAGTTTGTCACATGATTATGGGGCACAAACACAGGCTGGATGGAGAATGGACTGAGAGCAGCCCCAAGGAGAAGGACTCGGGGTGTGGATTGATGAGAAGCTCAGGCAGCCCTGCTTGGCTGGGCAGGGAAGCCACTGGCAAGAGCCCAGTGCTCCCTGAGCATCCCAGCATGGGCAGTGACTCCTCTGGGCCAGCAAGGGGCTGGGAGAGGGGTCTGGGGCAGTGTCAGAGCCCAGAGGGACCCCCCAGTAGAGATCAGATGGTGTAAATCCAGTGTGCTGGTTGGACCTGCTGGCAGCTGCCTGTCTCTCACTGAGAACTTGCTGGGCTCTCCCTCATTCAATCTCCTTTCAGAATGGGATTTAGGGAACAGATCTGAAGCCTCACTGCAGGGTCCCCTTTACTCCTGCAGACCCTGACGCTGCAGGTGTGACAATGATGGGCTGAGCAGCATTTTCGGGTTCCCATGGAAAGACAAGAACATACATCTAAAATAGGCAGTGCACAAAGGCATTTCTGGAACTGATCTGATTTTTGTTATTAAAAATTTCTGCTATATAAAATTTGTTTTTCATTTTTTCCCCATGGCTACTGGTGGCCACCTGAATTTTATCAGTAAAATTGCAATTGCCTCTTTTGATCAGAGCCACCCACAGTGCATTTGTGACAGTGAACTCAGTGTTTTTGTCTCAGCTGTAGCCATCAGCAGACATTGCAATGCCCACAAGCCCCTGAGCACTAAGTCAAGGAGAATTAGGGCCATAGAGGCCTCATTCCCAGCACTCAAACACAGCCCTGTTGCTGGTGATCTTGAAATAGAATAAAATTCCAGAGGCCACCCCATAAATTGCCCTGTAGTGTCAAATAAAATTAAAGTATCCACCCTCTGCTCCTAGATGGACCTCTGACCAACAGTTCCTGCCCACTCCTGTGCTGGTTGCTCCTGAGTCACCTTGCTGGCAGGTCCTAAACAGATCTTTTCAAGGGTTCCTTGTTTAGAACCTACACTCTGACACCTTTGTGTTCACCAGAGATGTGTGAGAAAGGGCAGTGCTGGTGCCACTCAGGGCAGGGCTGAACACGGGGGTGACTTGGCAGCTCCCTCTGCACCGTGTGTGCCACCTGGATTCCTTTGGGAAATATTTCTGCCTCCAAATGGAACACAACAGTGGCCTTTTGGACATGCTGCCCCCAAGGGGGTAACTCTGAACATTTAGAGTAAAACAATGACCCCTCCCAAGAGCCAAGCAAAGCTTGTAGCTGTTTCCTAAAAGCATCATGTGTGGTGTCCCCAGCTGTGTCTCTGGGCAAGGTCTGGAGGGGCTGCTTTGTGCAGGCCAGCCCTGGGGGTCCATTGCCACAGGCAGGGCTGCACTCTGGGGGTCAGGGCTTTGGTTCTTTGGTGTCCAGGGGCCAGTGTGGGATGGGGAGGGTGGGCTGTGCCATCCCAGAGGAGCTGCTGCCATGGGCAGCTCTGCAAGGCCCAGCAGGGCAGCTCAGTGTGGGGGTGATGCTGAGGGGACCCCAAGGGAACCAGCACTGGGGGTGTCTGAGCAGGGGCAGCACAGGGGGTGGGGAGGGCCCTGGTCCTGCTGTCAGGGCCAGCAATGGGGTGTTGCCTTAGGATTTTATGGATCTGTAGATTTTATAGAGCTGATGCCCAAAAAGGCAGAACAAACTGTTTAGAGACAAAGTTTTAGTCAATAAACAGCAAGGTATTTATTAAGACAACGTTGGGGAATCCTCCAATTAGTATCGGACAAAAGAGCTCCAAAGTCTACAGTGAGAAGCTACAGTATTTATACATTTCTGGTGAGGGATTACAATATTTTTACTTACATATTCATGCATAATTATAATATTGCAATACCTAGTTATAATATTCATAGCAGGCGGAGTTGGGGTGGAGCTGTCCATTTTGAGGAATATTATGAGGGGAGATCCTGTTACTTCATCTGGTGGTGGTCGTATTTTTGTTCTTCATCCTCATGAACTTTTCAACTCAGTCTGATCTTGCAGTGGGTCTTGCCAACCATGGTGCTCTGGCTTCTTTTCTTGGGATTAACCTGTCAATTTGTTGTTTAGCTAAGTGCAGGTCTACACTAATTGGATCGTTAATTATGACTCCACTGAAAGTTAGATGTCTCCTGTAAATTAAACCTTATCTCTTGGAAACTCCCATGAAAGTTGGGTGCTTTTAGTAAAATCCCCTAAGTTCTGGCTTTTCTCTACTTCAGAGCTATGGAGTTCCTTACCTTTAAAGTAGGAGCTGGCAGCTTCTTAGCCCTGAGCTACATTCCTGCATTTTCTCTCTTGAGGGTCAGAGAGAACATATTCTAGTCCAAATCAGGTACCATTTAGTCCTAGTGACAGAAGGCCCAGAAACCAGGCTGCCTGTGCCACTGCCTGGTCACTGTGGTTACCTCCCTCTCCTGCAAAAGTTACTGCCAAAGTCAGAAAAGGGGGGGCAAAGAAGGTTTTGTTGCCATGGTTACAAGCACCATTGTTTTCCAAGGGGTTTACTGTCAGTTTACTTCTAAACAGCGCAGAAAGGAAGTGAAAAGACACCAAAAGGATGGATGGCTAATCTAACTTTAATAATATTGGCAAAACACCAGACAATACAGTGATTGTCAATTACTGTATTTCAGTTGTCTTTCATTCCTTTCCAGATTTTGACTGTTAGTTTGATTATTTGTTAACTTCCTTACACTGAACTGAGTTTTCCTTTTACAGCTAATTCATGAAGAAGATAATGCAGCTGATGCCTAAGAATGTGATTTAATGTATTTTAGAAGGTTTTAGAATCATATAGTCTCTGCTAAGTTGCCCTGATCTTAAGTCTGAATATTAAAGTGTCTTTCCCACCAGCTAGCAGGCTTCGTCAAGGCTGAGCTGTTTTTCAGCAGACACCTGCAAGATAACAGAAGACAAACAACAGAAGAAGGCCTAACTGCCCCCCCATGACAAAGGGGGCAGATTGGCAGGAATTTTGGGTGGGCATTAGAAAGAAATGGGAACTTCTGATTTGATGTCCATGAGGGGTATAAAACCCTGTGACTTCCTGATCATAGGGTCGATCCTGGGGTAAAACCCCCTTGGGTTTGATTGTGGAAGGTCCTTCTAATAAAACCCTGTATCTTTCTCCATTAACTTGTCTGCAGTGTGTCTCTGTTCACAGGGGTACGCAATCTACAGGTATCAGTTTTGGCGACTCCGCCGGGACCGGAGAGACGCCTGGGGCGATCTACACTTGATCGAGAGATTACCACCGAGAGGAGGACCCCCCACCTGCCGGCACGAACATCGGGAGGTTTTCCTTTCCATCTCGGCCAGGAGGCACCGCCCCTGCGGCTCCAACGGACTGTTTGTGGAGGTAAGATAGAGGGTTATTTGCATGACTAGTCATTGAAACACCTGGGCAAATATATAAGACTCGTAAGGGGCAAAAGACGGAGGTCTGAGTTGGGCGGACCTCCCGATTGTTGAGTGAGCGAAAAGACCTGGGTCACTGAATTCTCTTCCCCTAGTTGCTTTCCGGTATCTGCATTCTTCTTTTTATCTCTGAACTTGCTCGTAATTGGTACAAAGTGGCAGCTGTCCAATATTGCCGCCCGGGAGTTCTGGAAAGAGTCCAGAACTAGTATTAGCCCAACAAGACCACTCCGTTTGCAGAGGGGTAACGCCCTAAGAACCGTTAGAAGTTCTACGGAGTGGGAAAGGGGGGAAAAAAGACATCTGTTCTCCCTTGATAGCAGGGGCTTGCCCAGAACATGGGTGTCCTATATTCCTTATGTATTGAAGTACCTGACGATACACCTCTGGGACACATCTTGAGAAACTGGTATGATATAGTTGGTTCTCAGAGGGAGCTAACGAGACAAGAACTTATAGAACTAAGCACGGAGGTTTGGCCAGACTATGCTAAGAAAAATGATACAACTTGGCCAAAATATGGGACTTTGAGGAGCAGTTTGGTCCTTCAGTTAATATCGTGCTTACACAAAGATCAGAAGTGGACTGAAGCCAGTTATGCAGATTTGTTTTTGATGCTGATAGAACGGCAAAATCAAAGGAAAAATGGTGGTTCCGAAACTAATTTAATAGCTGAACCACTGAGCTCACCAGGAGACCCAGGAGACGTGCCAATAATGACACTGGGCAGAGGTGAGAAGCAGGGGAAGATAAGAGTACCCCAAAGATCCCTCCTGTAGAAACTGTGGAGGATTTGGATTTATTAATTTCTCCCAGTCTGCGCTGGGGACGTTCCCCAGCTATGGGAGCGGGGGGCCGGGGGGAGCGAGGGGGGCCCTCGCTGTGCCCGCTGTGCCCGCCCAGCTCCCGGCTGCGGCTTCAGGGAGAGTTGCGGGGGGGGGGCCAGTCCAAGGCCCGTCTCGGGGGGCGGCTCCTGCCGCCCGGACCCCCGCTGGCCCCTCCCAGGGGGTGGTTTCTACCTCCTCGGTCCCTCCCCCTTACCGTGAGAGGGGCACCCCCCTTTGCCGCGGGTGTTGGCCCCTCCCAGGGGGTGGTTTCTGCCGCCCCGGTCCCCACCCCCGCCGTCCCGGGGACTCACTCCCAGGGGCGGGCCCGTGCCGTTGTGAAAGGGGAGGCGGTTGGGGCCGGTGCCGGTGCCACTACTGTCTCAGCGGGTGGGGCCGTCCCAGCCGGGGCTGTGGGTACCCCTGTTGGGGCTGCCGCCACTCCCGCCGGTGTCGCTGGCGCCGTTGGGGAGGGGGGAGCGGCCGCCGCTGTTCGCGCGGCCACGCCGGCCCCCAGCGGCGCTGCTGCCCTCCCCGCGGCACCTGCCGCAGTCCGTGTAAAGACGGAACCGCCCGAGGCAGCTTCAATTTCTGCCTCTGACTCCCCTGCTATGGCCGTAAGACTAGAGGCGGGCTTGGCGGGCGCCGGGCAGGCGGCCGCAGCGGCACCTGCCGCTGTAGCGGCCGCCATAGGCGAAAGGCCGGGGCTAGGTGGTGTTGATCTCGCTGTGGTGCAGGCAGTTGCTGGAATTGAAAGCTTGTATTGTTTTGTGATACTGATTACTTTGTAGCGTTCACGTTTTGTATATATTTTGTCCCAATAGTTTTGCACCATTTTGTGGACACCATTGGGAATATTCCTGTGTCCTCTCTGATTGCTGCAACTTGTGAAAAAGACTTCCCTGAATTCAGTTTGAGAGTCAATACAAAATTTCATGTGATTGTAAGATCAAATTTGTCTGCCTTGAATTTGTCTCTAAAATATTTTGTCATCTAGTCAAACAGTGTGAGAGCTCACAGAAGCCTCACAGAGGAAGAGACATGTGTTAAAAAGCACCAAGTGGTTTGTTTGCCACACTGCAACTGAAGAATTAGTTTTGTGGACTCTTCATGGGCACTGCCTCACATCCTGTTTGCAATCTTGGAGATAAATTGGTGCCATCATGGTTTCCAATGGTTTGTTTAGCTTGTACCCAGCTGAAATGAATGGCCTGGCTGGCTTTAATGTAATACCCAGTTACTGTGGTGTCTATCCCAGACACCAACATGTGAAAATGCTAAAGTCAATGGCCAATTGGATACTGACACACATGAGCATTTTGGTATGGATGAGGATGCTTTTCTAGCATGGAGGCAAGAGGGCCCTGCACAGCCACTTCAGGAGACAGAGAGAGGGTTGAGCACAGTCAGAGGGCAGACTGTGGCAGGAGGGTTGCCCTCCATGAGGCCTGGAATCTGTTCAGAGAATGCAGACTCTCTGTGGGAAGCAATTCCGAGGACCAAGTTGTTGTTTGGTGTTGCATCAAACTGCAGACACATCCTGCCTTCAGTGAGGTCCTAACGAGCCTATAAATGTGTGGCTGGCACTCAACCACTGTAATTCTAGAAAAGCTTAATCCCTCATCTTCTAAGAAACAATCATCTGAAAGGGAAAATTAATTTGAAAAATTATTTAATGGTTTAGACCCAAATTTGCAGAAAACCCCAGAAATTTGCTGTGTTATCCACACCCAAAGGATTGGACATTCCTGTTCCTCTGTTCCAGCCTAAGGACTGAGTCTGTATAAACAGGCCCCCGCACCCAGAGGCAGCAGATGTCCAACAGCAGCTCCATCAGCCAGTTCCTCCTCCTAGCATTGGCAGACACGCGGCAGCTGCAGCTCCTGCACTTGTGGCTCTTCCTGGGCATCTCCCTGGCTGCCCTCCTGGGCAACGGCCTCAGCATCAGCGCCGTAGCTGCGACCACCACCTGCACACCCCCATGCACTTCTTCCTGCTCAACCTGTCCCTCACAGACCTGGGCTGCATCTGCACCACTGTCCCCAAAGCCATGCACAACTCCCTCTGGGACACCACAGCCATCTCCTACACTGGGTGTGCTGCACAGGTCTTTTCCTTTATGTTCTTCATCACAACAGAGTTTTCTGTCCTCACCATCATGTGCTATGACCGCTACGTTGCCATCTGCAAACCCCTGCACTACGGGACCCTCCTGGGCAGCAGAGCTTGTGCCCACATGGCAGCAGCTGCCTGGGTCAGTGGCTTTCTCAATGCTCTGCTGCACAGAGCCAATACATTTTCCCTGCCCCTGTGCCAGGGCAATGCCCTGGGCCAGTTCTTCTGTGAAGTGCCCCAGATCTTCAAGCTCTCCTGCTCACACTCCTACCTCAGGGGACTTGGGCTTCTTGTGGTTAGTATCTGTTTAGGTTTTTGCTGTTTCATTTTCATAGTTTTCTCCTATGTGCAGATCTTCAGGGCTGTGCTGAGGATCCCCTCTGAGTAGGGACAGCACAAAGCCTTTTCCATATGCCTCCCTCACCTGGCTGTGGTCTTCCTGTTTCTCAGCACTGGCATATTTGCCTGCCTGAAGCCTCTCTTCATCTCGTCCCCATCCCTGGACCTGGTGGTGGCAGTTCTGTACTTGGTGGTGCCTCCAACACTGAACCCCCTCATTTACATCCTGAGGAACCAGGAGCTCAAGGATGCCCTGAGAAAAATGATGACTGGGTGCTTTTGAGCAGCCACAGACTACCTGCTTTGCTCTGTCCATGGCTCATAGTGTATTGCATGAGAAATCAAGTCTGTCCTCTTACATAATTTTCCTTTTTTCCCCTTCTGACTTTACTGTCTTCAAAAAAAAAAAGTCACTATTTGTTTTATCCCAGTTAATTGGCCCCCCAGTCTTTTCTGACCAAGGCCAAGGACTGCCCTGGGTCCCATCAGAGGGGCCATTCCCCACCCTGGATGCTCCTGCCCTGGGCTGGGGCTGCACAGGGGACTGTGGGATCATCTGTGGGGCAACAGGCCTCAAAGGGGCCATCGAGCTGCTGCCAGGGGTGACAGCAAGGCCAGTCACAGCCAAGGAATTCCTGGGCATGGCCTGTGCTGTGCATGTGGGACTGTGGGAAGGGCAAAGCTCCCCTGGAGTTGGTGGCTGCAGGAAAAGTCAAGAGCCATGAGAGCCTCAGTGGCTGTGCTGGAGACCAAGGCTGAAGGAGGGAAATGCAGGGCTGCTGTGGGATGGGGAAGGGGATTTAATTCCAGCAGACACTGCAGTGGTGCTGAGGGACTCCATGGCTTCTCTGCCTGAGTCTTTACTGGAAAGATCTCTCAGGCCTCTGTGCTCAGGGAAAGCTTCAGGAAGGAGGAGAGCCCATCTTGGCAGGAACCTCCTGCAATGCCAGAGGGACACATGGCAGTGTGTGCCCCTGCAGGGCACTGCCCCTGGCCATGGCACAGGCTGGGAGCTGCCTGTCTGGAAGCAGCCCTGTAAGGCAGCTGTGGGTGGGCAGGAGCTGGGCAGGAGGCAGCCGTGTGCCCTGGCAGCAAGGGAGGCCAGGAGCGCCCTGGGCTGTGTGAGCAGCACAGCAAGGACGTGGCTTGTCCTGGTTGCTGTGGCTGAGGAAAGCTGCACAAAGAGCTGTGGAGTTTAGAAATTGTATCCTACTTAATTTGTACTGTGGGCAATGAAGTGTCACCAGTTCCTGATCCCCTAAAGAGCACAAATCTCATGAGTCCCTGCTCCAGTGGCACTTGGATCTCCCTCCATACCCAGAGCACAGAGCTCCCTTGTTCCACAAAGTTCTATGAAATGGAGGGATTAAGGACACAGGACAGGCAGTAGGGATCAGTTGCAGGGCATGGCCAGGGATTTGGGGTGGTTGTGACCTCAGGGCAGGACCCAGCACTTGGCATTGTTCAACCTCATCCAACTGAGCTGGGTCCATCGATCCGGCCTGTCCAGACCCCTCTGCAGAGCCTTCCTGCCCTCCAGCAGATCAGCAATCCTGCCAATTTGGTGTCATGTGCAAACAGACTGAGGGTGCACTTGATGTCCTCATCCAGGTTATTGATAAAGATGTTTAACCAAAGTGACCCCAATAGTGAGCCCTGGGAACACTCCTGGATGTAACTCCATTCCCCACCAGTCCTTGGGCTTGGCCATCCAGACAGATTTTTACCCACTGAACAGATGCTGCAGAGAATGTCTGATAAAGTTCCTGTAACCCCAGAATATTGGGATTGATGCAGATTTAACTCTGCAGAATGCAGCATTTCATTCTCTTTCTCTCTTTTCCTCCCTCTCTGGATCGAGGCAACTTCTGACTTCAGTGTGTGACTTGTTGTGTATGAAGAGTAAATATGGGCAGAATTGGCACAGGAAGTGTTTGGGAATTTCTTGTGAACTGTACTTGACACAGAACATTTTTGCCATTGGTCTAAGACTACCTATTGTGGAAAGTGAACTTCAGTGGAAGCAATGTGGGCTTAATGTACAGCAGAGGAAGGAGTTGTGGTGTTCGTTTTGTTTGTGCCTTCCTTTGTTTTGGTTGATTTTTTCTTTTTTTTTTTCTCTTTTATTTTTTCTGAAGTAAATGAACATTCCTGTGTGTCTCCTGCAGCTCTTTCTCCAAGTACAGCACGTGGGAATTTGTGCCAAGGAGCTGAAACCTGCAGGCCCAGCCTGTAGTAGAGGAAGCTCAGCTTTGCACAAGGCTGCTTTGAGTCCCAGGGGTTTGATGAGGGAAATGGTTGGGCGGGGATTAGGGATAATGTTTGAATAATTGTAAGACATAAAGGGTCTTTATTTTCATACTTATTTAGACTATTAATTGGTACTCAGGATCAATATAATTTGGGGATTGTTGACATTAATGTATAAACAAGAAAAAATAAATAGGCCTCAAAAATACATCTTTTCTCTTTATTTTATTATAAGATATTCACTTTGAATGCATTTCTGAGATCTCTGTAATTGACCACAAAAGATTTGAAAATTTAAAAGCAAATTATTCCCAGGGGCTTGTCTTGTTGAAGATGCCATCACTGAAAAGAGACCATGGAGGGAACAAGCAGACAAGGAGACCATCCCTGGTGCTCGGGAACAATATCAATTAGGGATTGCTGCTATCAGTGTATAAACAGGAAAAAAGGTAAACAGGACAAAAAGAAATCTTTCTTCATATATTTTGTTAATGTAATACACTCACTTTGAATACACTTCTGAAATCTAATTAGCCACAAAAGAATTGAAGTCTTAATAATAAATTATTCCCAGAGGTTTGTCTTTTAGGATGTTTGTAATGTCAATCAGGCCTCTGGAACTGAATTCCTGAAGTGAAAATCTGAAGACTGAACCAGCATTTAGAAAAGGAAAATTCATCAGCAAACCTCCAGGTTCCTGAGGATGTCAGCAAGCTCTGCTTAGGCCATCACTGAAAAGAAACTGTGGAGGGAATGAGCAGACAAGGAGACCCTCCCTGGGGTTGGGAAAGCAGGAACTCAGAGTCACTGGTACAGGTGGAAAATGGGCTGTTGTCTTGGTTTTGTCCTGGCCTCCAACTCCAGCTGCCCCCTCCTTCTCCCCCTGCTCCCTGAAGCAGGGAAAAGGAAAGGGAAAAACTTGAAAGAAGCTGAGCCAAGTCTATATATATATATGTATGTATATTCTGTAAATGTCTACAATTATATGTATACAATTTGCACCCACAATAGGGAAAAGAGAAAGGGGAGGGGAAAAGGGAAGGGGAACACAGGGGTGACAAAAAGAGACAAAACAAAAAAAACCCCCAATGGGTACAGAAAAACACCCCCGCCCACCCACTGAGTAAACCAGTACAACACAATTCCACTAACCACACTTTAGAGGGAAGCTAGCCCCTCTCTTTCTCTCACGTGGCGGTCTCACTGACGTGTTTTCCCCGATCTCCTGCTGGCTCTGATAAGGGATAGAGCCGCAGCAGAGCAACCCTGTACTCCATCCTCACTGGAAACAGAAGAGAGCCTAAACCCCCTATCTCCCGTCTGTTATCCCGTGGGAGGGGAAATGAATGGGTGAGGAATACCTAGGAGATAAGCCCCTCCCTATTTACATCCGGTTACCAGGCAAAGGCCTGGGCCAAACTATTACAACTGTGCAATGTGGCTGTGGCGCTGATGGGCTTTTCCAAGCTTTGTCACTGAAAATGTTGGGATAAATCAAACTCTCTAACAGTATTTTTGGAATTAGAAAGAAGGCATTACTTTATTCACAGTGCTGGGGGTGTGTGAGGTCACTCCCCAAACATCCACACACTTTAAAAATGTTTCACTACTTACATATTTTAGCAAACAATAAAATTCATGTTTATTTGCTAGAAATTACATCATTCTCTTTCATGAATTAGTGTTTTATCATCCACTGGTCATTAATTTCTCACTTATCTTGCTAATTAGTCCACATTTTCAGTTATTTTACTATCTTTTTACCAAATAGAAAGTGTCGCTACAATTGCTGAATTGTCTTTGTTGGCTTCTTCTTTATCTTTGCTTGAGGGACAATGCACAGAGTTAAAAATCAGCAGACAGGGTAAAATGCAGCTGCTGCCCCTGGATGGAACGTGGTCCATGTGCCCCACAAAAGCTCCCTGTACAACAATAAGCACCTGCTGTGAGGGATGGAATGGACGGTGGAGCAGAGATGCCACGGCCTCGCTCCATAGAAATCCCTGCAGGGAGGGGAACATGGCGGAGCTTTGTAGTTCATAGGACCACATAACACCTGATAACCCAGGGAGAGAGATGAAAATGTTCTGCAGCCAAGACAAGAACTGTGTCAAAATCTCCCTTCTCAGGTGCCAAGGTACGATCACCCCACTAAGTACGTGAAGCCAAGCGAGGGAATTTTACATCAATAAGAGACAAAATAATTACAATTGAAGTCACTCAGGCTCCTCTTAAAATAGTATAAAAGTAAGTTGCAACTAGGGGAAAATTTATGGAAGACTCCACGGAGACTGCTGGGACAGTCAATGGGCTGTCCCCTCTAGGGACACCTGTTGGGTAAGAAACATATGCCATGAGTGCTAAATGCTGCTTTAAGGATCAGAGCTTGTGCCTGTGCTTGCTCTACAGTTCAGCAGATTGCTTTAATCTTGCATTCAGACACTATCACTTTCGACCCTCAAACCTCATGAAATTGTCACAATTGTATTAATAAAGAGAGTGATTCTATGAACTGTCTGAGGGAGTCCTTTCCAGGCGCTGCAGTTGCCAACCACAGATAACAGCTTGGGAAGGCCTTCTGAGAGGTCTCCACGCTGTTGACTGAGCCCCCCAAAGGGCAGTCAAATTACCCTCTGATCCGGTGAACCGATTCAGTGAAGGGTCCCCTCACAGGACACCGACAGACTGGTCAGACAGAAGGGTTTCAACTTTCCCGAGGCACTGATAGACAAATGAAACTGAGGGTGGAGAAAATCTCCCCTCTCTAAGGGTCAGGCAAACCCCCCTTTCACATCATGGAATCAAAGGGGCCATTGTGACAGTGCATGGGCTGATTGAAGTCAAGGATCCCTGGGACACTGTGGGATCTCATGGAGTCGAGGGGCCTTTCCAACACTGTGGAACCTCTTGGAATCAAGAGGCCATTGTAAGACTGCATGACCTCAAGGAAACAAAGGAGATCTAGGATTCTGTGGAATGTCATGGAGTCCAGGGGCTTTTGTGACACTAGAACTCCATGGAATCAAGGAGCCATTGCAACATTGCAGTGCCTCTTGGAAATAAAGACACCACTGTGACAGTGCAGAATCTTATAGAATGAATGCACCTTTGTGACACTACATGGCCTAATGGAATGAAAGGCACCCTGAGATGTGGTGTAATCTTCTGGATGCAAGGGGCTTTTCTGACACTCTGGAACCTCATGGAATCAAGGTGTCATTGTGACACTTCAAGGCTTCATGGGATAAAAGAAATCCTGTGACAATTTGGAACTTTTGAAATCATCAGGCAATTGTGACACTGTGGAACCTCATGGAATTGGGAAGCCACTGTGACCCTGCAGGTCTTCATGGAACCAAAGGAAACCTGGGATAAAGTAAACAATTTTCAGCGGAGAGAAAGGACTTCACCAACAAGCTTATGGAGTTTATAGTGAAGACCCTTTATTACCCAAAGCACACAGTTCATATAGGGTTAGGACTACAGCTTATTAGCTAAAAGAGTTACACACCACCACGCCAGATACTTCAATTGGTTAAAACTTATCTCTCACAAGTCCCATGTTTGTATTATTTCATCCTGGCTGTTTTCGTGCACCTGCAGAGTCCTGTGAATTCTTACGATGTGAATTCTTGGGGAGTAACCTCCTCCCTACCAGCCAGCAGTAGCTGAGCTCTTTGCTGCCTTTGGCCGATAGCTGAGTCTCACAGGGTTTTTCTATAGATCTGAATTGCTCACTTTTGATTTTACTGTAACAACAGCATGGTACTCCAGATCGCATTGAGTCAGAGAATGGGACCCATTTCAAGAACAATCTAGTGGCCACTTGGGCAGGGGAGCATGGTATTGAATGGGTATATCACATTCCATATCATGCACCTGCTGCTGGAAAGGTTGAAAGGTGCAATGGACTGTTAAAATCAACCCTGAAGGCACCTGGTGGAGGAACTTTCAGAAACTGGGATAAGCATTTAGCCAAGGCCACCTGGCTGGCTAAAACTAGAGCCTCTGTCAATCGAGCTGGTCCTGCCCAAGCAGAATCCCTCCACATGGTAGATGGAGACAAAGTTCCAGCGATTCACTTGAGAGCCATGCTAGGGAAATCTGTTTGGATTGCTCCTCCCTCGGGCCAAGACAAACCTATTTGTGGGATTGCTTTTGCTCAGGGGCCTGGAAATACCTGGTGGGTAATGAGAGAGGATGGTGAGATCCAGTGTGTGCCCCAAGGCAATTTAGCCTTGGGGAAAAGTTAATTATGTGCTTCGAGTTGTGTTTTGCAGGAAACCAGACACCAGATGAGAAAGACCCAAACAAAGCTAATACTGGTATCCCGTGATGTCCAACGATAAGACAGCCCTAATCCATGAACCAGTCCTGAACTCGGAACCGTGACTCTAACCGAGGAGGCAAAAGATCCAAATGGAACTGATGTTGGTGTTGATCCTTCATGACAAGATATTTGCCTCAAAAAGACTCTATAAGGACTATACATATATGTATATATGTGTGGGGTATAGGTGAGAGCGGGATAGAAGTGTTGCGTGGAGGGAAAAAATGGGTGTGGAACAAGGGGTGGAGAATGTAATAGTTTAATCCAGGCTCTTTCCTGGTAACCAGATGTAACTAGGGAGGGGCTTCTTTCCTAGGTATTTGTAGTGGTTTAGCTAGGCCTCAAATTGTCAGGCTCAGAGAATCTATGTGGACTGGGAGACAGCTCTCACCTGACTGGGTATCCAAGGAAGTATTTCATACCAGATGACGCAAACGTAAGATATGGGGCAGCAGTGGGAGGTGTTAGTTCAGTTCCTTCGTGGCTGAAGTAGGACTGTTGCAGCTCTTCTACTGTTGCTATACCCCTGCTCCTGTTGCCGCTACTTGCCTTTTGCTTGAATTCAGGGAAGTAGAAATATTTTGTTGTTATACCTTCTCTTTCTTGCAGGGTGTCTTCTAGAGTGCTTATAGATTTAGAGTAATGGGCTTTGTATTAACTGGGGAGTGGGAAGTTATTTCTTGTTACACATAACTTGTGTAAGTGTGTTATATTGTAGTTTCTCTTAATTTTCTCCTTCCTGTATAAATACATGTAGTTAGTTTCAGCATAAACCTGGTTTTGAAGTTTTTTTTTCCTCTCCCTCTTCCCTTTCCCTTGGCTGGTTGGGGGGAGGAGGAACCCTGTTCACTCTGTCCTGGACAGTTGCCATTGTGTCAGCTCAACCCAGGACAGTATTCCTCACCTATTCTTTCCCCTCCCATGGGATAACAGACAGGAGACAGGCAGTTCCGCTCTCTTCGGTTTCCGGTGAAGGGCAGGTCGTCTCCCTGCTCCTGCTCGGTCCCTTATCAGAGCCACGCGGAAGATTGGGGAAAGGGCATGAGTGAGACCCTCTGCATGGGAGAAAGGGGCTGGTTTTTCTTCTAAGAGTGGTGGTGGGATTGCGTTGTACTGGTTTACTGGGTGTTCTTTTGTGCCCATTGTTTTTCTTTGTCTTGTCTCCTTGTCAACCCTGTTTTCCCCTTCCCTTTTTTTCCCCCTCCCCTTTCCCTCTCCCTGTCATGAGTGCAAATTGTATCCATAGAACTGCAGACATTTAGAGAATACACACATGTACATTTATACACTGACTTAGCTCAGCTGCTTTCAAGGGTTTTCTCCCCTCCCCATTCCTGTTCCTGCTTTGAGGAGTGGGAGGAGAGAGGGGAGCAGCTCGAGCTGGGGGGGGCCAGGATGAAACCAAGACACACAGTGAGGGTAAAAAGGAGCAACTTGAAGCATGTGGGGCCAACTGGGCTAATACTAGGATCATACTGGGAGTGACTGGATTAATACTGGCAATGACTGGGAAAAAAGTGGGGGCACACTGGGAGAAAATGGCATCATACTGGGCTAATACTGGGAGAAAATGAAACCAGGTTAGAGGCAACTGGGATCATACTGGGATCACACTGGTAAGAGCTGGGCCCATGCTGGGGGAGACTGGGATCACAGTAAGGGTGACTGGGATCATACTTGGGGGGACTGAGACTAGGCTGGGTCAACTGAGATATACTGGGAACAAGTGAGATCATGCTGCAGGTTACTGGGACCACATCAAGAATGACTGGAAGGGGCTGTGAGAAACTGGAATAATGCTGGAGGTAATGGGGAACATCCTGGAAGGAACTGGGAACAACTGGGAGTGACAGGGGGCCATGTACTAAGACCACAACTGGGGCAACTGGAATCATACTAGGAGCAACTGGGCCCATATTGGGGTCCATACTGGGAGTGTCTGTAACCATACCGGGGGTGACTGGAACCACACTAGGAGTGACTGGGATCAACTGGCAGTGACTGGGTCTAAACTGGGGCCATTGGGGAGTGACTGGGACGCTCCTGAGGGAAAATGGGATCACACTGGGAGTGACTGGCACTATACTGGGGCCAACTGGGGCCATGTTGTGGGCGAGTGAGATACAGTGGAAGTAGCAAAGCTCGTACTGGAGGTGAGTGCACTCATACTGGGAATGGCTGGGCTCATACTGGGAGTGACTCTGCTCATACTGGGAGTGACTGGGCTCTGGGAAGCACAGGATGGGCAGCAGGGGAAGGGCAATCCCCCTCCCTCTGCTCTGCATTCACAAAATCCTTCCCAGTTCCCCCTCTGGCCCTGACCAGCAGACCTGCTCTGGGATCCCCTTCCCCGGGGACACTTCCCTGCCCTCTCCCCACCTTCCTGCCTCTGGAAATTGGCACTTTGGAGGCTCATCCCATTGTTTTCTCCTCTTCCCTATTATTATTGGGATCCCCCTGCACCTCCTTTCCCAGGGCTCTGGGACACTCCTGTGTGGCCGTTCCCTGTTTTCCAGCCCCCAGACCTCCCGTTCTTTGACTCCTGGATCCTCCTGCCCCCCCTTTCCTGCCCATCCTGCCTCTCCCAGCCCCCACATCCCCCTTTTCTTTGGCCCCAGGGACCCTCAGGCCCCATTCCCAGCCATCCCAGGAAACTTTACCCCCCACCCCCTTTTTTGAACTCCAGGACTCCCCTTTCCCACCCATCCCACCTCTCCCAGACTCCACACTCCCTTTTCCTTTACCCTGGCACTCCCTGGACTCCCCTTTTCTGGGCACAGGGACCCCTTGCAACCCCCACCCACCTCTCTCTGCCTCCAGTCCTGCATTTCCCTGACTTTGGGACTCTCCTGTTCCCCATTCCCAGGCACTGGGACGCACCTGCACTCCCTTATCCTGCACCAATACTCCCTGCACCCCTTTTCCTGACTATCCCACCTCTTCCACCCCCACACCCCTCTTTTCCTTGACTCTGCAACCCCCGAAATCCCAATTCTGCATTTCCCAGACTCCTCCCTATTTTGAACACTGAGGAACCCCTTGAACCCCTTTTTCTGCCCACTCTGGGTCTCCCTACCCCCTGACCCCCCTTCCCCGACATCAGGGACCCCTGGACTCCCCTTTCCTGGGCACAGGGTCCCCCTGGAACCCACATTCCACTTTTCCAAGCCCCTAAAACCTCCTTTCCTTGCACTGTTTCAGCTGTCACTTTGAGATCCCAGTTTGGGGGGTCTGGGGGTGGCTGGGGGGGACTGGGGTGGTTTGGAGTTTCTAGTAGGGAATTTAGGGAGGTCCTGGAATGGTTTTCAGCCTCTGGAAAGAAAATTTAGTGGGGTCCTGGGGTGGTTTGGAAAGGTCTGGGAGGGGACTGGGAGGGAATGGGGTGGTTTGGGGGATCCTTGGCAGGTTTGGGGTGGTCTGAAAGGGGGATTGGAGCGAGATTGATGGAATTTGGGGAGGTCTGCGGGGAGGTTGGATGGACCCGGGGTAGTTTGCAGGGTCTGGACGAAAGTTTGGGGGGTCTCTGCGGTGCTTTGGAGGTCTCTGAGGTTCTGTGGGGTGTTTTAGGGGCCTCTGGGGCCTCTGGGGGAGTCTTGGGGTTCCGGGGGAGTCTCTCGGGTTCCTTGAGGGACTCTGGCAGGTTCAGGAGGAGATTTGGGGCATCCTGGGGGAGTTTTGGGGGTCCCAGGTGGGGGGTTCGGGATCTCAGGGGTATTTCTGGGGGGCGGTGGGAGGGCCCTGACGGCAGTCCCGGGGTGGGGGGAGGGGCTTACCCGGCTTCTCCGCCTTCACCGTCACGGCCGTCACGGCCAACACGGCGCCGGGGGGTCCCGCAGTCTGGGGGGGGTCAGGAGGGACCCCTAAAACCCGCCCTGAGTCCCCCCAAACTCGCCGCTCTCCTCTCTCCGCTCCAAGGGCGTTGCCACGTCCCGCCCTCCGCCTGCGCCGCTCCCATTGGCCGTAGCGCCCGCCCGTCACCGCTCGCAGCCAATCGGAGTTCAGACCTGCAGCGGTCGGGGCGGAGCCCGGAGCCCCGCGCCATGTTGAGATTCCCGTGTACTACAACTCCCGTCATGCCTCGCTGCGCTGTCTGGGCCGGTCCATCCACATCCGGGTCTCCGCCCGTCACTGCGCAGGCGCTGACACCGCATACCCCCCCCGTCCCCGCCTGTTGACGGTTGTCATGGCAACGCGCGGGCGGAGCGGGGAGTGACGTTGAAAATGCCCAATGGGAGTCAGGAGCGAGGAGTGACAGAAACAACAGCCAATCGACGCGAAGATCTTGCTCCAGCCCCGCCCCGATGGGTCCGCCCATCGTTCCAGTGCCGGGGCAGGGGCCGGTGAGTGCCGGGCAGGGTCAAACAGGCCGGGCAGGGTCAGACAGGCCGGGCAGGGTCGGGCAGTCCCGCCCCGGTGCCCCGGGCGCTCCCCCCGTCGCAGCCCCCGCTCCGCCGCTGCCGGGCCGGCCCTGGCGCTGGGTTGGGCCCCGCGGGCTCTGCTGCTGCTGTCGAGGGCCGAGGGAGCTGCGAGCGGGGCCGGGCTCGGCGCTCCGAGGGGATGGGCAGGGAGGGGCTGCAGGGGGCACAGGGGAGGCCGGGGGGGTCCCTGGGAGCCCGCAGGGAGCAGCGAGTGCCCTGCGGAGCCGCCGAGATGCTGCCCGGGCTCTGCGAGCAAATGGATCCGGGGCCGGCTGAGGAGGGAGCTGCGGGACAGCTCGGGGGGGCGGGGGCCCTGCCTGGGGACGGCACCCACGAAAGCCGCTCTCCCTCCCTCTGCGAGCGGGCAGGGCCGGGAAAATCCAACGGAGGGCTCGGGACTTGGCATGGGGAGCGGGAGAGATCCCTCCCCGAGCACCAGCGCGGGCAAATCAGACTCCGAGTGGGCGTGGGAATTAAATTGGTACTGCCAGAATGAGAGCAGGAGAGGGAGAAGGAGAACTAAACCCGACAAAGCCCTTCCCCCCACCCCTCCCTCCTTCCCAGTTCTCCTCCTTCCCCCTCAGCGGTGCAGGGAGCTGGGAATGGGGATCCCAGTCAGTTGGTGCTGCTGCTCAGGGAGAGGGGTTGGAGTCCTTGCCCTGCTCCCCGTGGGGTCCCTGCCACGGGAGATTGTCCTGCCCGAGCCTCTCCAGCGTGAGTCCCTGCCATGGCAACAGTTCTTCCCAAACAGCTTCCACGGGGGTCCCTTTCCCATGAAGTGCAGCCCTTCAGGCACCGGCTGCTCCAGCGTGGGCCCCCCCAGGGCCACAATTCCTGCCAGGGCCAAACCTGCTGCGGCGTGGGGTCCTCTCTGCAGGGCTCAGCAGGTCCCTGCCAGGGCCCTGCTCCATGCTGGGCCTCCCCCAGGGTCACAGCCCCCTCTGGCATCCCATGCTGTGTGTGGGCTCCTCCCTGGGCTGCAGGTGACTCTGTGCCCTGCCCTGCTCCTCCCTGCCCTGCAGGTGACTCTGTGCCCTGCCCGGCTCCTCCCTGCCCTGCAGGGGCACAGCTGCTTCCCCAGGCCCTTCCCCATGGGCTGCATGGCAGCACCTCCTGCCCCTTCTCTTGCACTGCCCGTGGGGTCTGCAGAGCTGTGCCCACCTTCTCCCTCCTCTCTTTGCCTGCAGTGTTCATCTACCCCTTTTCCTCCTCCCTTCCATACGTTCTCCCCAGGGCCTCACTGCCATCTCTGCTGGGCTCAGCCTTGGCCAGCGGCAGGAAGCCCATCCTGGAGCCGGCTGGCATCGGCTCCTCCAGACACGGGGAAGCTTCTGGGAGCTGCTCACAGAAGCCACCCCTGGAGCCCCCCACTACCAAACCCTGCCCATGGGAACCCCTGCAGCCCCCAGACCCAAACTGGGGAAACTGGGAATGCTCCATGTCCTCAATTTTGGGAAAATTGGAAGTATCCTGTGCCCCCAGACCCAAAATGAGGAGATGGAAATGCTCTGTGTAACATTCCTTAATTTTAGGAAAACCGGGAGAATCTTGTGCTCCCAGACCCAAAGTGGAGAAATAGGGAATATCCCCCAGAGCCACTCCAGGCAGTAGAAGGTGGTCCCACAAGTCCTGCTGTCCGCAAATGCCTTGGGATCCATCGTCAGTGTCTGCATTCCCCCCTCCCAGAAGTCCAGACTCCTGAGATGAGCCCAGAGAGGTGGAGGTGCCCAGCCAGGCGAGCCACAAGCATAAAAGGGGTGCCTGGAGGGGTAGTACCCCTGGGACCCCCAGAAAAACGAAGTGGGGAGCTCATAGAGGGGGGACCCCTGACCCTAAAGCAGAGAGTGTGGGCAGAAAGGATGCCTGAGACACTCAAAGCCCCAGTACCCCTAAGCAGGGGGACCCCAGAAAAAAGGAAGATGGGAGAAGAGGACCCCTTGGATTCTCTGGCACCCCAGTAGCCTGGAGAGGGTGGGAACCCCAGAGAGGGAGGACCCCCACTACACAGGAGACCCCCAGCAGCCCAGTCAGGAGGGACCCCCAGAACCCCAAAGTGGAGAGGCGAGAGAGGAGGAACTTCTGTGAGGCGTTTTTGGGCTGAATCTTGGTGTTTTGATGGTTTTTATGGACACAAGAAGCCCAGTGAGTTCTAGAGATGGATTTAGGCATGAGGAACACCCTGCCCAACAAACTCACACTTTGTTTTTCCCCAAAAAGTAGGATTTCTCTTGCCTAAAGCTTGTCAGGATGGAGAAAGAGTCTGCAAGGAAGAGGAAGATGCCCCGGGCCCCCCAGGCAGGTGAGGAGGAAGTCAGTGCCCCTTTGCCCCTCTCTTGGGCTGCATCTTCCAGCCCAGCATGGCCCCGGCTGCAGGACAACCCCGCTGCTGACGCCGTCCTGCCGGGGCCAGGTTTGGGGGGATGTCCTTGGCCTTCCCTGTGGGCCGGAGGCAAATGCCCTGCCTGTCCTTGTTCCTTCCTGCCCCAGGCCCCAAGCTGAGCACGGAGAGCACGGAGGACAAATCCCCCCGGCAGAACCTGCTGGCAGAGGCTGTTTTGAACGGCTCCACAGCACAGGAAGTCAGTGGGGAGGAAAATCCATGGAGATCTGCCAGGAGAAGAGGCTCCAAACCCAGTCCAGGGTGTTCTGAGGTGGAACAACCCTGCCTCTCGTGGGAAGGCAGCCAAAGCTTGAGCCAGAGCTTCGACATGGTGGTGCAGCAGAAACTTCGCACCAAGCAGAAGTGCTACAAGTGCTCAGAATGTGGGAAGAGTTTCAGCAAGAGCTCCCACCTGATCAGCCACAAAATGATCCACACTGGGGAACGTCCCTATGAGTGTTGCGAGTGTGAGAAGAAGTTTCGGACCAGCTCCCATCTCATCAGGCATCAGCAGATTCACACGGGGGAGAGACCCTTCCGCTGCACCGACTGTGGGATGAGCTTCAACCGGAGGTCCCACCTCATCAGCCACCAGCTCATCCACACCAGGGAACGGCCCTACACATGTAGGGAATGTGGGAAGAGCTTCAGATGCAGCTCCACCCTCATCACCCACCGGCGCATCCACACTGGGGAGAGGCCATACACATGTGGGGAGTGTGGGAAGGGCTTCACTAACAGCTCCACCCGGAACCGCCACCAGATGATCCACACTGGGGAACGTCCCTGTGAGTGTTTCAAATGTGGGAAGAGGTTTCAGACCAGCTCAGCTCTCCTCATGCATCAGGGGACGCACACGGGGGAGAGGCCCTTCCGCTGCACCGCCTGTGGGAAGAGATTCAACTCCAGGTCCAGCCTCAGCAGGCACCGGGTCATCCACACTGGGCAGAGGCCTTACAAGTGTGAGGAGTGTGGGAAGAGCTTCAACCAGAGCTCTGCCTTGACCAAACACCAACGGACTCACCGGTAACGGAAGCCCTACGAGTGCCCCGACTGCAGGAAGAGCTTCATCTGCTGCTCCAGCTCCATCACGCATTGGAAGACCTACGTTGGGAACAGACCTGGTGGCCCACATTCCCAGTAATTCATGTTGGGAAGACGCTTGGCTGGTGGTCTCCCCATCCTCCTGGTTTCCTCTGAGCACCTGGGTGAACGCAGAGGGAGAAACATCCATCAGGACACAGACCAACATTGGAAATTCATTGGGAAGAGCAGATATTTTACTTTAGACCCATAAAAAGTCTCAGCTGCAAGATTTTGGAGACAGTGGGGTGAAAGTTCCCCTAGAAAGGCTCTTCCACTGATGCAACCCAACCCCACAGATACTCACAGAAAAATGACAAGTAAATTCTTTTATTTCGACATTAGTTTTTTATTTATCCATCATCACACATTCAAATCAATCAAAATTTGGAGTTTAAATACAGAATTTGAATAAAGGCCTGTAAACCCCTGTTTCAGGAATTAAAACTGTTGACATTTTGGTCTCTGTTTTTGCCCAGGCCACCTGTGAAAAGATTTTTCCTTTTCCTGCCAAGTTCTAGGGAACAAAAGCTGATTGAGTGAAAGCTTCGTCCCTGAAGATAGACTTTACATGAACTAAGTTACTCGAGTCTCTCCCATTGGTTGACAGCCTTTGTAGGAGAGCTGAGATGGGGAGAGCAAGGAGGAAGAGGGAGAGACCAGCAGGGCCTGCGACCTCTTCCTGGGGGGTGGTGGACACACCTCCCCAGGCAGACATCTCCAGCAGGCTCAATAAAAGGTGAGAGGGCTCGTGCTCTGGAAGTCGGTGGTTCTTTCCCCAAAAGACAGCAGGGACACTGCTGTCTGCCAAGGCCTAGAAGATGTAGCCCCTGCCTTGGGGGAGTGTTCTGAGTTGGTAAGATAACCTTACATGAGTAACTCTTTGGTGACTGAGGTGCTTACATGTTTGGGCTTATTGCTTTCGTCTCCCTCCTTCTCTCTCCCATCTCTTTGGGTTCCTGCTATTCGGTCACTCCTGTTAATAAAGATACTGTTTTCCTGAGCTCTTTTCAGTGCTCAGCCTCACTTTTCCATCAACTGTAGAACCCACCCTGCTACAGTGGGACACATTTGGAGTGATGGAGTTTGTCTTCCCAAGTCACCATTCCATGGGATTGGGCCCTGCTGCCCTGGAGGTGCTGAACTCCTGCCCAACCATGGGAGCAGGGAAGGAATTCCTTCTTTTGTTTTGCTTGTGTGTGCAGCTTTTGCTTGTCCTTATTAAACCGTCTTTATCTCAACCCATGATTTTTCCAGCTTTTCCTTCCCAGTTCTCTCCCTGATCCTGCTGGTGAGGGAGTGAGGAGTGGCTGTGAGGGGCTTGGGGGCTGGATGGGGTGAAACCACACAAGCCTTTGTTGGTGTTCAGTGTGGATCTGTGTATTAGAGTGTAATAAAGTATTACTATTTTGGTCCGTGCCTGGCCTTGCTGCTTGCTAAGTTATTGAAAAAACATGAAAGTAAAGAGAATACTCTTAATTTAGATGATCAGCGGAGCATAGAAGGGTGAGAAAATAGTTATGACATGCTGGGAAACCAGGCAAAGTAGTGTACACAGTAACTGTGTAACACTGGATGTTCTCCATTATCAAGGCTGTGTTCCTCTCTGACTTGGCTGCACACCTCAAGATAGATAACGTTGTACAGGGGGGTGAGGAACCTGATGATGGGAGGAAGAATATGTGGGCAGGGGTTCTATGACCACTACCCAACAGGCGACATGTTCAGACTGTTGTCACTTATGCAATGAACAGGCGGTGTTTGGCTTCCTCCCAGGCATCACCTTACACTGTGTCCTGGCCCTACGCAGTATGATGGATGGCTGATAAACAGGGACACAGGAGTGGGGGAGCTGAGCCACACCCACCCTTGCACCGAGCCCGTGTTGGCTCCGCGGGGACGCCGCTGAGCATGGATGACGTCCCGCTGCTGCCGGGCCTGGCAGTGCTGGCCTGTCTGGTCGAGGGAGCATCGGGGATAGGGAGCAACTGCTGCAGCATCAACTATTTTGTATCCTTTTGTATCCTTTTATTATGTTTTAAAGTATTTTATTCTCTTTTGTATTATGTATTTTACCCTTTTTATTCTCTTTTGCTAGTTGGTATTGCAATAAATGCTGTTTGTGGTATTTTATGACTGTGATTATCTTAATTCTGGGCATATATCCAAAATGAACTGACACAAACTCCTGTCTGTTGAAACTCTTCCCAAAGAGGGATAAAGTCCACTTTAGGAATTTTCTACAAAGGCACTAAGAAGCTGTACTAGTGAGTGACAGAACGAGCTTTTAGAGCTGCAAGGGCGGCAGCTCCAGGTGGGAACACGCAGCTGTTCCAACACATGGCTGCTCTGGGCTGCAGGAGCTGGGGGAGCTCCCATAGCAGGTTCACAGCCAGAGAGGGGCAGAGCCAGAAGCGGCACCACCTTTTACTCTTCCCATTCCCGAGCAGTTCCCGTGGGACCGTCCCCTGCTCCGCTCACCCCTGCCCTGCCCACGATCGGCCCCAGCCCAGTCCCGTTATCGGTGTGTGTGCCCTCATGGTGGTTTGGGGGATTACAGGAGACCCCAAACTAAAACCCGGGACACCTCCACCTCTGGGGTCTCCATCCCTGTGCCCATTCCCATTCCTGGTGTTTCCATCCCAGTCCCATTGTCTCCTGGTGTTTCCATTCCTGTCCCCATTCCAATTCCTGTCATCCCCATTCCCATTCCTGCTGTTCACAACCTGCTGCTGATGGCCCCATTCCCATTTCTGGTGTCCCAATCCCTGTCCCCATTCCCATTCCTGGGGTTCCTATCCCAATCCTGGTGCCCCATTCCCAGTTCCTGGTGTCCCCACCCTGCTCCTGGTCTTCCCAACCTGATCCTGGTGAACCCATCCCTTTCCCCATTGTTTCCTGGTGTTCCCATTCCCAGTTCCTGATGTCCACAACCTGCTTCCAGTGTCCTTATTCCCATTCCTGGTGTCCCCATCCCAGTCCTGATGTCCCAGTTCCCAGTTACTGGTGTCTCCAACCTGCCCTCAGTGTGCCCATCCCTGTCCCCTTTGTGTCCCTGTTCCCATTCCTGGTGTCCCCATTCCCAATCCTGGTGTTCCCATCCCATTCCTGGTTCCCAAACAGGAATTGCCGGATGCCAGAGGAGGGAAGAAGGATTTATTGCCAAAGCAGGAGATTTAATTAAAGCATTGGGAATAATTGTGGTTCTTGATTTTCAGACAAGAAAAAGCCTGAAGTTGATCCATCGGGAAGAGGCATGGGGGTGCCAGGGTGGGTGGGAGCAGTGGGATGAGCTCTGCCAGCAGCTCCTGGCTTTCCTCAGGAAGAGGGAAGGGGCTGGATCCAGCTCCATGGATTGCTCACGTGGTGATTCCTGCTGGGATGAGAGTGGGGGACAGAGTCGCCATGTCCCTGTCCCCATCCCATGGGATAGATCCGGCTGTGGAGCCCATGGAGAGCAGGAGCTCCTCTGGAATCCATCATCATCTTGCTCCATCCATCCCACTCAATCCCACTCCATCCATCAAGATTGATCCTGCTCCATAATCCAGCCCCAATCCCACTCCAGAATTCTTTCTGATCCCACTCTGGAATCCTGCCCTGATCTGGAATCCCATCCCAATCCTGCTCCATCCATTATGCTCCAATTGCCCTTGGAATCCCACCTGGGTCCTGCTCTGTACCTGCAGGGGAGCCATCAGTTCAAGCATCTGCTCCTGTGGAAAACAGAAGATCCATGAGATTCTGGCCTGGATCACACAACTGCATCCATCCTGGGATCCACATGGAGAGGATCTGGATCTGGATGCAGACACACTGCTGGTACTCACTGATAGGTGTTGTGTTGTATCCCTTCCTCTCCCTGTTCCCTATGGAAATAAAGCGGGATCAGCACCTGTGGCACAGGATCCCTGGAATGCTGTCAAGTGGATCTGTGCCCATTCCCGACCCCCATCCAATGAGTTACCAGACTGGAGCTTCCAGACACCGAATCTGATGAGGCTGATGATGATGATGGCAGCGATGACGGACAGGGCGATCACCAGTGGGGTGAAATTCCAGATGGATTCTGGCTCTGGGAAGAGTGTGAGTGTGAGGAGGGGGAAGGGAACCCCCAACCCACTTCTCCACATTCCCAAATTCCCTGTTCCCAAATGCCCAGTTCCCACATTCCACATTCCCAGCCTCACCCCAGGCGAAGATCCCAGGCTCCGGCATCCCGGCGTGCTCCACCTGGCACCAGTACTGCTCCCGCTCCTCCGGCAGTGCCTCGATCCTGGCCCAGTTGTGGAAGGTGCCATCGCTGTTGGGAACGATCCCGCCCCACTCAGTCTCCTGATCCTGGATTTCATCTCCCTTCATCTAGCTGATCCCGATGACCCCGGGGTAGAATCCGTACGCGTGGCAGGACAACGTCAGGATCCCGTGTTCCTCTTTGCCAGAGACATGGACAACAGGGGGCTCTGGAATGGGATAATGGTGACATCCAACCATGGAATTCCCACGAGCATGGGGAGGTGATGCGATCTGCCCATGGAATTCCCATAGCAACGGGATGGGGCTGAGATCCATCCATGGAATTCCCATGCGAATTATCACATTCCCAAGTCCTCCATTCCCAAATCCCACATTTCAATGGGAATTCCATCCCCACCTTTGCGCTCCAGCGTCTCCTGCCCGTATCCGACATATTTCCGGAGCCATTCTGGACAGATGTGCTCCAGGTAATTTGTCCACTGCTCCACCACAAACCCTTTGTGTTTCCATCTCCTCTTGGTGACCTGGGCAGCACCGTCGGCTGCCACGAAGTTCTTTGATCCCAGCTCGAAGGAGATGAAATCCCACCCGACGTAGCCAATCCGTTCGGATCCATGGACGGTCCCGTCAGACAGGAGGTCACAGCCAGAAACCCGCTGCAGAGTGTGGAGACCTGGGGGAAAATGGACCCACAGAGACCCCTGGAATTGTGTCCCAACCCCACAGAACCCCACCCAGAGTGTGATGGAGTCTTACCCCAGCCCCTTGGATCCCCATGGATTCCCACCCAGCCCCACAGGTCCCACCCCAGCCCCACAGATCCCATCTCAGCCCCACAGATCCCCCCCAGCCCCACGGGTCCCCCCAGGCCCACAGATTCATCCCAGACTCACAGATCACATCCCAGACCAACAGATCCATATCCCAGCCCCACAGGTCCCATCCCAGCCCCACAAGTCCCATTCGAGTCTCACAGATCCCATCCCAGACCCACAGATGCCTACTTGACCCATAGATCTCATCCCAGCCACACAGATCCCATCCCAGCCCCACAGATCCCCCCAAGCCTCACAGATTCTATCCCAGCCCCAGAGATGCACCCCAACCCTACAGATCTCCCCCAGCCCCAAAGATTCCCCCTCCAGCCCAGAGATCTCCCATAGCTCCACGGATGGCATTCCAGCCCCACAGATACATCTCAGCCCCAGAGATGCACCCCAGCCCCACAGATCCACATCCCAGCCCCACAAATCTCCAGTCCCAAAGATTCCCTCTCAAGCCCAGAGATCTCCCGTAGCCCCAAGGATCGTAACCCAGCCCCAGAGATGCACCCCAGCCCCAGAGACCCCACAGACCCCATCTGAGCCCCACAGATCCTGCCCCCCATTGCCCCACAGACCCCCTCCAGCCCAGAGATCTGCCATAGCACCATGGATTGCAACCCAGCCCCACAGATCCC